>BGZK01001786.1:0-107921 GCA_005406025.1 Eumeta japonica
CCGAAGCTTAAAACTCCTTCATATTCAGCTGCGAAATGATGCAAGGATTTGCCAATGGTACTCTCAAATGCTGTGTGTACGACATAGTTACAGGTGACTAAAGTTTAATTTACTGTTACGATGCCGAAGCCAAAGGCGATCCACTCCGTGGTTGTTTCCTTTCCAGGAGTTGCTTACTAAAATAAAACGAGGTCGAAACGTAGGAAAAAGATGGTGGCCTCTTTCTTCGGAATTATAGGTCACTATGCAACAACTGTTTTAGAAGGTAAATTAACAGTCGCCGCAGTCTGGTACACTAACAATTGTTTGGCTCTTGTTTCGGATAACGTTCGTAAGACAACCTCTCAATAGGATTCTCCTTCACCTTGACCATACTGCTACACAAACAACAATTTGGGGACGTTACGCACATAAATACGGACTTACGCCTGAAATACTGAAATATGCCTTGCAGCCCCGACCTCATACTATGCGATTTTTATATATTTCCTGAAATAAAAGAGAAATTTAAGGCGGCAATGTATTGATCTTAACAGATACTATTTGGAAAAACAATAATAGGAAAAATAACTTGCTAATTTGATTAGTGTTTGATTTTCTAAGGACTTTCAGTTTGACCAGCGTCTTTCCTGTCTGCCGCGAGGAACATGATAGCTTCCTACATTGCTTACAATCTTTTCAAACAATGAATATTTAAATACATATTAAATAATACGATAAATTTACTTGCGTATTTTGTTCACGTAGTATACCATCTGTACTTTGGTGTGTGTAGTTAATGAATTATAATTATAATTTATAAATTAAGTAAGAAAAATAAATTAAGTGTAATTAATGACTTCAATAATTTATGAAAGAAATGACCCTATAAAGCAATGCTCAAAAATATTATCTCGCTTTTTCAGGAAAGACACCTATATAGATGGATTCGTAAAGCAAAACTTTATCGAAGTACAAATTTACATAGAAATCATTAGCACCGTTTCAGGAATAACTGTGTATAAATTTATAATGAAATTTACATAGGTATTTTGAAAATATTTATAGTTGCTCATTTAAATTTAAAAAAATTGTCTGAGGTTAAAATAAACGAAAAATGCTGATATAAAGTAAAGTTGAAATTAAAAGTTGACGAATGAAATAATTTAAGCAAATGAACAAAAACTACGAGAACGTGTTTGACTTTGATCTACGTATTCTTCTGTAAGACACAGCATAAAGATTCTAGCATTTTTCTCTGTACTTACACAATAATTTCCTTCTTTCTGTTGTAGTTAGAGATGTGCATAAAATAATTATAGCCAATAAAATAAAAATAGTTCGTTTTACCGGACCGTAGCGAATCCCAAAAGAAAGATCATTGTTTCTTTTTGTATACCTTTGAAGTATCTTCTTTAATTGTTTTTATATAAATTTCTATTTATATATAAATTTCATTTCTATATATAATTTATTATGAATATACAGGTCCAGAAGATTAAATAAAAAATCGTTAGATTCTATTGACGTCTAAATTGAATATTGAGCTTGAATAGTTCGTATGTCTAAATCCTTCTCGGTGATTTGATTCCTCAATGCCATTTATTAGACGCCAAGATTCCACAATACGTTTGACAGAAGTGATTAGCCACCATTATTAATTTTTCAGACTCGACCGGCTGATAAAGGCAGTGTTATCGATCGACCGGCAAACAATATCGACGGCGTAACGGCTTTTCTTCTTCAAGATTTTGCAACAATAAAGCATTACTCAAAGTGATTGTTTTCATTGCCTATGCGTAAATAGTGCATTAGACCTATTTTAAAAGGAATAAAACAACGTTTTGGTAAATACATATATACATCGCTTTACAGTAGTTAACTGTTACGTACAAAAATATAAAATATGTAGAGTATTCGATTACAGACTAGTTTTACAGATATAGTATAGTAGAAACGCCAATTTCACAGCAATGGCTCAATAGTTACACACAGTATTTATTATGGCATAAATGAAACTTCTAGTATTGTATTGTCTTAGCAATTTAACATGTAATGTGCATCTATTCAATTAAATTATCAAAAGTAATTTATAAATAAAAATATTCCAATATTTCCTCATTATAATTAACATAAGTTTTAATGTAAGAGATAAAATCACGAAAGATTCTATATTAAACTTTTGATTAAAATATTTAACGTGACAATGATATAATATTTTCAATACAAATATTTAGTATTGGATAGTCGTTATCCATTGTTTAGATATTTTTTTTTTGTAGACTATTGGGATATGCTTTTTAATTAAAACCACTCACATCCACTTACGGTTTCTTAATATTCCTATAATAATCTTCATTAATGCTTATCAAAACAATTTCACGTGGTTTTCTCAGTGTAGATCATTTCATTTGGACTTTTCTTTTTTTACATGAATCACTCATACTTGCTGAACCAGAGAGCCTTTCGAAGTACTATTTCTAGTTTTTTATTTTATTTAATTTACCGTATTAATAGATTTACAAATTTATGCTTCTATTATAAGCATCAAATGATTAGAACGGAAAAAATCGATCTAACCAAAACTCGTTTCTGCTTTAGTCTATGGGATAAGATCTTAAAAAGAAATACTAAGTCTGTATAAAAATAAATGCTTACACTAAAAAAGGGACAATCCATAAGTAACTTCAAGTATTATTGTTATGAAAATTTCATATCTTGTATTCGTGTGGCTTCATATTCAACCCTCCTCCCTCCCAAGTCACTTCGTCACGTGATCTGCCCCCCTAGCCACTTCGTTCGGATCATGGACGGTCCCGATTCCGCATTCGTGAGTTACTGCCGGTCGATGTCCTGGAGGTGGCGTTGCTGCGCCTCATCCTCCAGCTGCATCTGCTCCCGCTCGGCCGCGATGCGCGCGTGCTGCTCCGCTATCACCTTGAACAGCTGCGTGTGGCGCGCGGCGGCCGCCAGCACCGCCGCCGACTGGTGCGGCACCGACTCCTCTGTGACCGTAAACAGATAAAAATCTTCAAAATTGCCGTCCATACAGTACAACTCACAAAACTCTGCCGCTCAGCGTTTCCTGTGAATGATACAATGCGCAGGTGCAACACTCCCCGAACCTTAATTCTTCTCCCCCGAGTTCGTATTTTACGCCATTGCGACACTTTCCTAGCTAACTTCACAGCGGCAGAGTTCCATGCGTTGTACTATACCTTTGTTGAAGGCGCAAAATGTTTGAGGACCTTTTTATTGAGTAATCCGCTCACCAATTATTACGATTAATGACGTATTAATGTTGTAAAGTTGCAAGAGTTTTTTTTCTGTTTATTGATCCGACTTTAATGCATTATAAAATAAAATCCTTCACCAACTCGTATTTTATTCTTTTACAAGTACAGTTTTAATTGAAAAGTTGCATTTTTTTTGCGGTGTTATTCAATTTTTACTCCACAACGCTAAGCAAAATTACGTACTATCCGAGCGGCAAATTTTGGGCATTTCTAAGTGTTAATCCGAGCTCGAACAATCTATTTGTTGAAGACAATCCGGAAAGTTTTGATGCTGGCCTGCATTATCTACCGTTGCCCAAATAGTTTACATTCAACGACTACAATTTTATCAAATAGCATTTCTCCACTATGTAAAAGCGCATACTACTTTTTATTTATCATTGGACTATCTGATGATGGAATTGGTAGTGGCTTTCTCGCGAAGATAGGGGTGTGGATTCGATTTCCGCATGACATAAAAATTCATTTCAATAAAAAGTAATGATCTTCAGTCTGGATTTTTTTTTTGCATTATATGTAAATATATATATATATATATATATATATATATTCTATCAACCATCTAATACCTACAGTACAAACCTTCCTGCTTAGCTTGGAACCAGACGTCGCTGTTTGTGTATCTGAAGATATTATTATTACTTTTAATATTATTTATGTTAATATAAAGAACATTTATATTAAATCAATAGAATGAAATGTTTGTAATTTTGCGCCCTTAAAGTTACATTTATCCGGAGCCCGTGAAACTCCTCGAGAAATAGAAGGTTATCATTGATAGTTTGATAGCCAAGCTCACCCAGGTCGGGATGCGGGTTGGTGGCGTGCTGTTCGGCGATCTTGGCGAACAACTTCTCGTGCTTGTCGCGGGCGAGGGCCACGGCCTCCGACTCCCGAGGGTGCTCCGGGGGCTCATCGCTCAAGACCGGATGGAAGCCCTGCTTGTCAGCGACGTAGTCCACCGTACGGATCTTGTTCCGGGGATCGACGTATGAGAACGAACCTATAACATTGTTTAAATTAAAAAATACGCAAAGCATCAAATAAAATAGGACGCATATGTATTGACATTTCGTTGTTACGCGATATCATACCGTAACAGAAATTAGAAAAATTTTTAGGTAAGTAAATAGGTAATTAAATATGATTATATAATAAAACCATCACAATTATTCTCAAAGAAAATCATTGTTTATGACTATTCTCTCTTCTCTCGTACTAATTAAATTCACAAAATATATGCCAAAAATGAGGATCTACGTAAACCGAGAACGAAGCGAAATTAATACGAAACCACAAAAATAATGCGCAGTTTTAATATCAAAAGGGTCATTGAAATCAGACACACGTCGTAGAAACTTAATTATTGTTAACAGTGTACATTTCTTGGTTATATAGAGACATAAGCATGTAAATAATATACACACTTGATTTTATTTTTAATACGATTTTATGACGAAAATTCTAAATATAGTGTTCTAAATACGACATATATTACATTATAAAATACAATGACGAACAAATGTGAAATCTGGCTTTTCAAAACATTCGTTTAAAAACTTACTACTGCCAAGATTTTAATGATAGAGAACCAAGCTGACGTATAATAATTTACGGAAAGGATTCACAGACAAAAAATCCTAATTGGCTAATCCTTGATACGTGAATCTACATGTAAGAGTATATTCAAGCAATTGGATGGACAATACACATTGATGTTTCAAACTGAGTTTCTCAAGCACAAGGCCGATAATACGAAAAGTATGAAGTGTAACGAAATATATAAATATACAACGAAACATTTAAAATACGTGATCAGGATTACGACTGTGACCAGGATCAAACCCGGTGCATTTCTGTCCAAAGCCTATGCTCTTAACTGCTGAACTATAATGGTTCAAGCTGTCAAAGCGATATGTGATAGTTCATTCGATCCAGAATAATGTCTAGAAAAATGTGTCGAAATCGTTTATTAGCACATAAAAAACTGCAAAAATTATAAATAAAGATGAAAAAAAAGGTGTTTTGTTTTTCGTCGATATCTCGTAGACTATCATTTTTCAGATCGCACATTTCGTAAATAAAAGGGGAATGGTACATTTATCCTTTTCTAGGGTTGCTCAAAAACTAAGCGACGCACATTTAAAAAACGTTATAGGTATGTGCTCATTGAACTCTTTTATGTGATATCCCCTTGATCTATCTATGTTATTATTTTCGATTTGATGTTTGATTTCCTTGTAAATGGTTCCTTATTATTAAAAAAAAATATATATTGAATTATATATGAATCAACATGGCGTATAAGTATGACAAATTTTTAGTCTGTACGTCTAATCGTTTCTGAAATAAATTCACATGACAGACAGACGGTCAGACACATGAGGGAACTCTTAAGGGCTCCGTTTTTGTTTCTAATTAAGAATAGATTTTTTTAAAAATGTGTATTGTCATATCACCAATAGCAACACTGTGTAGTACTGACCTCGGACGACCCCACTGCCGTCGCTGACCTCGCTGTGCTGACGATCGGCATGGCCCGGGTACCTCCCGGCGGTGTAAGAGAACACGTACGGCTTCGGCGGCGCGGGCTCCGTGCTCGGCTCTTCGGGAGCTTCAGGGGGAGCCAGCTCTCTGAGATGCGACACGTCGGCACCGCATAGCGCGATGCCTGTCAGCATCAGCAGCGTCCAGTACAGCATCTGGAAAGGCATTATTCTATTGTGAGTCTCGGATGCAACTTGTGAGTTATTTTAAATTGGAGTTGTCAATTCAAAACTGTAACTGATATCAATTTAAGTGAGATATACTTCCGTTCTTTGATTTTTGACCGATAACTAAATTCACTATTTTACAACTTCGCCGAATTATGTTATTTCTCATAGAATTTGCGATAGAAGGTTTAGAAAAAGATTTTTAAAGCCTTACATCATTATAAAATATTTATGGAAATATAATTAAAACTGGTCAAAAAAACAGAACGTATTTTCAATCAAGAAATAAATTTACTTTAGCTTTCTTCTTGAAACGATTTGGTTCGACCTCTCTTAAAGCAAACCAACGCTAATACCCCAATGAGCTTTCGTCGTGAACATATTCATGGGGTTATTTAAATATTTTGAGTTTTGGTAAAGACGCTCGCCCTGCTCATCACAGTGCCCAAGTTTTCAGGAGAAAAATCCAGGTCTGACACAGCTAATTTACCTAAGGAGACAGAGACACGGTCACACCCATTGCATTATAATTGTTAGTAAATTAGCAACGGTTCCCTTTTAATTCTTAACTTTTTTGTTCTCTGAAAATCCGTGAACGGCCATTACTAAAGATTTCCAAATATGTTTTCAATGCTGTGTAGTCAACAAATAACCCTTACAGTTTTACCTTAGCCGTCTGTCCGTGTGTCTGTCTGTATGTCCACAAAGTAGCTCAGAGACTCTTAATGCTAAAAACTGTAAAAAACTGTAATTTGGTATTGGATACGTATTAACGACGCCTACAAAGTGGTAGAATATTTTTTTTGTGTATCTCTCCTATACTTAAAGCGAAGACGATTTTTTTTCATCTATCCCATTGGTTAGCTAATTAAAAAACGTTGCGTGTCTATGAAATAATTTTTCGTTTTAGGAATCCATTTGCGAAATATTCAACTTTGAAGTGCTTATTTTTGTTAGAGTCAAGTGTGCGACCCCTTTTATTAAATATGTAAAAAAATATTCACGGCTGTAGAAATAAAAAAGAAGAAATAAAAAAAAACTATCATTTTTAAGTAGGTTTACAAATAAACGAGTAAAATAGTCTACCAACTTATAAAGGTTTGGCAGTAAAAGCGTTTCAAAAGCTAAAATTTGCATTGAAGCTTACTGAAATCAATCAAAAATTAAAATACGCCTTGCAGAAAGGTTTAAGCCAAATCAGGCCATTATCTAATTCGCAGGCTTTCTACCATACTACGCCCTACAACACGAATTTAAAAGGCAGGGAATTAAAATTAAACACAATATAAAATAGGGTGTGATAGAACATTTTCAACTACCATGACATATTAGCGGACGGGCGACTGTGTATAAAAGCAAACGTTTCATTTAGGTATACCAAAAAAGTTAAAACCTTATGGCTGATTTTCGAACTGGATCTGAAATCCAGCTCTATGCTCTTAATTTTGAGTATAAATTTCAATTGAAGGCATGTGCTGACGTAGCGAAATCGTTAATGATCACGATGATAGAGGAAGACTAGTTACATTTCTAGTCGTATTTAAAACTATTGATCCATTTGTTACCTTCAGGCAGTCTTGCAAATATCAAACGTCGGTAACGAGCGGGTTAAGTATTTTAGCGTAGGTATTTAAGGCAATGTAGAAAGTGTAATTGATATGTATAAATTTACGAAATTTTATTTGCAAAAAATCCTTGAAACATTTTGAAATTTTAATGCCTTTAAACTTCCTGTGCAAGGAAATGAAGAAATAAATAAGTAAGATAATGTAGTCGAGCTTAAAACTTTGCGTTTCAAAACCGAAATATTGTTTCTTTGATTAAGTATAAATGAATATGAGGCGTGCTAAAATTTAAACAAAATAATATTTATAACATAAAAAAATTGAAACCATAGAATCGTTAACGTTATAAATTAATAAAAGTATAAGATTCAATTTCACAAATCAGTGTTAAAAATTAACAGGCCGTTAAAACGAAATTAACAACTTATAATGTACGAAGATAACATTCCAAATTTAAATTAATAACCTGTTAATTGTTAACATTTTTTGGTGAAATTAGGTCTCAGTAATGCTATGGGCAAACTGAAAAATGCATCTAACTGAAAAATGAAATCTAACTTTGCGAATGTCATTGACAAAATTGATCATCTTCTCGATTCAGCTTTTTATTTGCAAATCAAATTTCGCAAACTCGAACATGGTTTTTACTAACTGAAGGATCACGATCCTTCATAATACCTTCAGTTCTGTATTCAGATTTTACAAAAGAATTGTTATAGTTCTCAAGGTGTCTCAAGTATCTACCCTAAAATGTTAACAGCTCTTAGACTATATTATACTCGGGACGTTTTTGACTTGCAAATGGAACAGTAGACTTGAAATGTCATTAAGCAATAATTAAAAATAGTTAAAAATTGCTTGTTTAAGAAAAATTAAACAGTAGGTATGACACGTATGACTTTGTGTAGGTATTCGGTATTTTCGAATATTTTTTTTTTTTTCATTTAAGTGAAATAAAAAGGGCCGTCTATCGCTTGAGATCTAGCTATTCACATCTCGTCTCAGCGTGACAACACAATTACTGTAAACATGAAAATCATGGCATTGTTGCAAATTGGGAAAAAAAGTAATGCTCTCCTGATACAAAAACAATAGCTCTCGATTAATTAGGATGTTTTTCTTCCCAATTATATTGTAAAATGAGTTGTCTAAAAAAATTTGGTAAATCCAAATGTTCATGCCTTAAGTGCTCGCACCATACGTATGTTTTTAAATTAGAGGTTTATGATAACATATGAGCTTTTTATAAAAAATCCTCTTTTTGGAACGAAGTTCCTTATGGCGGGCTTGGAGGAGATAGGGATTTTGCTGCGCGACCGAACTGAAAAAAATGTGACAGTAAAACCGTAAGAGAAAGTCCGTGGAATAAAACCGTTAAATGAGACGTGCGCAGGCGCGACAGTCGCATACACAAGCGAGTAGTGTATAATACCTTTCTCTTTCTCCCTCTTTCTTTTCGTTCTCTCATCCCTTCTCTCTCTATTATCACTCCATCCCGCCAATACATAGTATATACTCATGAATTCATGGACAAGCACGTGGCTAATATTCACATTATAGATACATTTTACTCGTGAATAGTCACGTTTATTTTCATATAATTTCAAATCGTCAAAACAATAATAAATATAGTAACAATGGCAAGTGAATTAACAAGTGACTTGAATGCAATTGACAGTGATAATAGTGGAAAATTATTCTATTTCTATGTAATTTTGTGTTGTCAAATAAATATAAAGAGACATATTTTGTTATTTTAGTTGCTGATTTGAATTACGATTTTTTTTTATTTTACGTAATTTATTTTATTTCCTAAAGTACTGAATTTCCTAAATACTTTCCTGTACTTAAATAAAAACTAATCAGCAAAATTTAAGAGAAAAATCAAGAAAACCTACATAAAATTGAGCACGATTTTTTTTTTGCAAATTGTGTCGATTCTACATTAGCCGAAGGAACTTCGTTCCTACCTGGTGTCCCACGACACCACATTGATTTTTTTATTTTTGAATTTCCAACAGTTTTATAGTAAACTAGAATTGAAAAAGGATAGGTATTTTTTTTCATATTTATTAGACATCATAATACGAAATTATATGTGTAGTTTAATGTACGATTTTTTTTTCACTTTTAACGATAGTGTTATTATATTACTACCGCCATCTGTTGGCAATTACAAAAATAAACAACTTCACGCTCAATCTCAACCTCCATTTTAGATATTTAAACGAAATGGCGGATAAAAACATGAATAACTGCCAGTTAAAAAATTCAATTACAGCTAATCGGTACTATATCAAGCAGTCAAACACTATATTCAATACAGTTATTCCCAATCGATTAATGATGAGCTTGAAAAAGAAATTAAGTTTAAAAGTTAAATAGTCTTTTTAATTATCGTGGTCACACCCAATGTAGACGGGGTTTTCAGACGACAGTAGAAGCGTACCTACGCTCGCATTTAAGACATGCAATATAAAGTACAATTTAATATGAATTAAATTGCGTTAAAAATACAATTACGAATCGTATACCAACGGATAGTGCAATCATCTTATGCACAAAGCGTTCTACTAATACATTCGATGGTAATATACATCATAACGCGCTACGGCGGCCGGCGTATGATTACGCCTCGTACTAACGTGATAAATCGATCTGACTTATGAATTATTTGGGCGCATCGCATTAAGAGGGCCTCACCTACCCGTTACTTAAGGGTCACACGTGCCCCAAGTCCTTCGAATACATTTGAAATTAGTATTGTATTAAATTAAAACTATATAAAATACACACAATTGAACTGAATTCAATCTCCAAAAGTGTTACAGTTTTTTCTATACATTGTCTGTGAAATTAGCTTCGGTTCGAATACCAGCCTAGTAACACTGTTTTGTATCGCAGAAGAAAGAGATTCGAGTCTACATCGCTTGAACGTTTTACAATAGATGTGCAGATTGCTTTTTTACGTATTACTCCAAATGCAAACATTTTCGCTTACTCACACGACTCGGCATATTGTTAGAGACCGCTAAATATACAACATAGCAGGATCGTGTGTTTTTTCGTAAATGTCTATTTTAACTCCTTTTTCAGAACAACGTTACCAAATCAACTAATAATTGAATAACCAGGAGGAATATAGCAATGCACGTATTGTTGAAACTTATTTTGGCACAGTTCTAACAGTGGCTAAACCTCAAAGCTTTGACCGCGATACGAAGTGGAAGCGACTTGGGCAGCTGCGGCGCGCGACGTAATTACCTTGTGCACTATTCCTGCTTATTGTGCAGCGTTGTTAATGCTATGATATTATTTAATTATTTTAGATATCCTTACTTCTTTGTATACTACTGTAATAGTATTTATTAGCTAAAACTGATCTAAAAAAATCTTAACAACTTTTAATCTTGCAAGCCGGCATTTAAACTTTCCTCATTGTTTTGAGTCAGTGTTTTAGAGCTTGGGAAGCGCGAAACATTATTGTACACATTTTCAAATTCAAAATATAATAACATTCGTCCGAAATTAGTTGAGGCTTTGAAAATTAACTAATTGTTAATATTAAAACTCTGTAACAGATACAGGTATTTTGGATGAAACAAACGATTTGGAGGAAACGCAAAAGAGTCGTGAAACGGTAAGTTATTTAAAGTGTGCTGTTTAATCTCCGCAAGGATAAATTAAACGGTAGTCAGTAAAAGTAAGGGTAGTGTCCAAGCGAGTCCAGATCACGCTCAGCCGATTTTTTCATTATATGCACCACGTTGAGACGACGACCGATTACTCCATAGAGTTATATTTCGATCGATGTGACAAGCTATCACCTCGGCGTATTTTTCTCGCTCGATTTTATTACCATACAGCATTCTGAAGGCTGTATGGTAATAAAATCGGCTGTGATAAGGCTGGCGCGCGTAGTGCCCTTAAGGGAAGCGATTCATTCATTACCCGACTACGGACGTCCGACAGGCGTTGTGATACGACCCGCCCTCCCGCGCGCCGGCCCTCGCGGTTCCGGCACCTCGACTGATTTCTGGCGCTGTTGCGGTAAATCGGGTCGTTTGCATGCGGCCCGATGACGTCTTCCTGGGCTATTTAGCGAATAATGAATAATTCGTCTCGACGATTCGCGTAGTGTAGTAAACGGCGCACATCTAGTATAGTTGGCTACGCACTCGGCGCATTTGTATTCCGTGTGTTATATAATTTTCTATTTGTATGCGTGTAGACGGCGATGAGACCGTATTAAAAGTACGGGCATACGTTCGCGCTCGGACTGTGATCGCCGTCGAAAGCATTATTTTTCGGTTGATATTCATACTGATGTGTGTATCTATCTGTTCGGTGCATGTTTTGAGGATTTTCAAATTTTATTCACGATAGTCCTACGTCGATGTCGCATGAACTAAAAATTAATTTATAGACTTAAAAAACCCCCAACGCAACAAATGCGAATATTTGAAAAGTTTCTAAGTAAAGTAAATACCCATTATGCGTCTAAGATTCCTACTGCAGCTAACAAAAGAGCTAAAAATTTGAAACGACGTAATCGATTTTGATGAAACGTATCTAACAATCATAGATAGAAAATCTGCTTTCAAATAAAAAACACCGCATCCAAATCGGTTTACGGGTGTCAGAGGTACGGTGACACGGACAGACACACACACAGGGAGCAGTCGAACTTATAACACCCCTTTTTGCATCGGGGGTTTAAAAAGTCGTGCCAAGTGACGACCCTCAATGTTCATTAGCCCGGCTCCCACGACGGCCAAAGTTTTAAATGGATTATACGTGTAATTTTTGTGGACAGTAATTTAACTATTATTTATTTTACTGAGTAAATGCGCAACTTGACATGTATATGACCAAGGTATGAGTGGGCACCTTGTAATTCGCTTTAATGCGGAATTTTTGTATGTACGACTCCAGCAACGAATTTTATTTAGAATTATTTTTATGCACCGGGAATGTCATCATGATACGGTCGCATCTGAAACATCATTGCTGTATATTTATCTTAACTTACAAAGTGGTTTTATAGAATTATAATAAACTCCGTATGAGAGAAACTATAAAGTACCAAGTTATACCTCATACTATGAGCATGACGTGTGCCAAGTTGCAGATTTCTACATCAATGAAAACAACGGCAGCATAAAGTAATACGTTTCAACCCAGCCCTCACGGTAGATTTTGGCTGGCATGAGTTGCAGGTTTACGTCAATATTAGAGTCGCCACTTTTTTTACTTATTTCTGATGGCTTTAAAACTATCATGAAAATAATTCAAAAATATGTACTTATATGCACCATATTTATCTACCTACATATTCCAAAATATGTTCTACCTTAAAACAAATGTATGTGTGATTATATGAATTTGTTTGTTTTAACGTTTTCGGAAATGACATTTTCAGACTAGGGATAATGATCATTTGATAATGTCATTTTTATTTCTACTTGAATGAAAAAAGTCTTTGACGATTGACAATAACTAGGAAAGGTTCTGTTTTAAATTTAAATATAATTTTAGTCGCCAGGAAATTCCAAATACTGTTCGTTACTATTTAGGATTTAATGAAAATTTATCTGAAATAAAAACGTAAATATGGAATAGAACGCTATAAAATTAAATATAGTTCTAAAGAGATGTAATATTTTGAAAACGAAATTCCAAAAACGGGTTTTTAGCAAAAAACAATAGCCGATCGCCGACAACATAACAAACACATGAAGTCACAAAACCCAGTTTAGAAATGTTGTAAACACGGAGCCACGCAGTTCGGGACCCCTGAAACCGGTTCGGACGACCTTTGGCGCTTCTTGCGTCATTCTAATATCTGTGGCTCAGGACTGGGGTCGCCATGACTCTTCCAATTAAAAAAATATTGCCTTCACAAATCGTTCATACGCTTGCACTTGGTTCCGTTACAACAAAAAGTGCAACTAAAAGATGAATGTTATCGATGTAAACGATAATCCTAAATCTTTAAATATATTACGACTGTAAAAATATACCTACATCAATCGCCAATCGCTTTCTAAGTAAATCGTTGTCATAATCCGTGCTTATCTGTAACTGGACAACAAATTTCACACCTTTAACGACCGGCTTAACTTTTTGTGTACTCTACCAATTTATATTACAATAATATACTGACGTACTACGAACTTCACAATATTATTTTATGTTGAATATGTTTTCTGTGGTTCTAGAGATTTTTCTTGCTACCCCATATCACATACACCTAAATGGAGTAAACAGTCGATCCAGTAAATTCGCAGAGACTAATTTTGCACGAACGCTCCAACTACTAGAACGATGTACTTATGATAAACTTAAGCTACCACTATTGATAAAGTACTTCACTATTTTCTTATAATTATGCGTTCACGCAGATGGCATGCATTCAAATATGCCATGACTCATTTGTTCGTGCTGCAGAATAAATTTTTGTCCGTGATCTTTTTCATACGGAACTTAAAAATTTCATAGCGAATTCTCAAAGTTAGCAATAAAAATAAATCATACAATTTGTAATTAACTGAATATTGATTTAAAATATTTATTACTTACTAATATTGTACCCGTAGCTTTGCCCATATGGGTATAGAACGTTTTTTTTTTTGCTTTTGCCAAATCCCACTCTGGCTCGGTATTGTTCATCATTTTGATTTCCGCCATATCCTTGATTCTAATCATGGACCCACATTCTTCAATTTTCATCTCCCTCTACCACACTCAATTTCGACCGCAGTCGCGTCCTCAAGAGGCATATGTTAGTATTAAAATAAAATAAGTAGCTTTCTATACTCAAGTGAAAGAATTTGCAGAACAGGTGTTACAAGTGTTCAGTTCAGTACCAGAAATATGTAAATCAAGTTAGGGGGCAAATGCTAGTAGTTATAAAAAAGTACGTGCGCATTCGATGCAACGTTGTGTCAAATTTTCAATTAAATCGAAGAACTGCGTTTTGACGTTTGCGTCGACCAACATATTGAAGTTGATTTATCAAAAGATTAATTCATTAGCAGGAGATCGAATAGCATATTAAAATACAACGGCGATAATTAACATAAATATTGATAGTTATTGCTGCTTCACGACAAGAAGGCGTACCGTTCAATCTCATGAAAGTCACAATATTGAAATTCTCATTGCATCTTATTTTAAAATATTATTTATGTTGTAAACGATTTTTATTGTGACCAAGAACCACCTTTACAGAAATGGAACCAGTCCATAGTACCATTTCTGTAAAGATGTATCCCATTTCTAACGAATTTTACATTCCTTCAAAATTTTTGGTCATGCAGGACTCATAACGGTTGTTTCATCGTTTAAACAAGAGGAGAAATATCTACTCCAATACTAGTAATGTGTTACAATTTAAAAAGAAAAAAAAAACAAAACTACTTGAAACAACATATCAAACTTGACTGAATTAAAAAAAAAAGTTCATGGGAAAAATACGAGTAAAAATGAATAAATTTCTACTTATAATAAAGACATAAAATGTGTTTTATATTTTTAATAAGTGGTGTGTAGTGAGAAGTATTACCTCAATTTTTGCTACCGATTATCCAAATACCAGTGCTGGTTTTTCAGCCCACCCTTATGTGATTCATGTGCATTATTGAAGAACACACTTATGACATAAAATATAATGTAATACATGTCTTTAAGGGTTCTTAAAGCGTTCTTTTTATTTTTAAATATAGCAATCGGCATTATATTGATTGAGGGTGGATGTAATCAAAATTTTACGGGCCCTACACAAAAAACATCGCCCGAAGCCGACTTTTTTATACTTCGACGGTATCTATTTATTATAATCTTGGAACCTTGTGTTATACTTGTATGTGACTTAAGCGAAAATGTTTCAAACACACATTCTGTACATCGGACAGGCAAATCGAAAAACAGTTTTTGAAATACAATTTTGTCAAAGATAAAGCTAGGCCATTATGAACTAACTTTTTGAGTCCGCAAACTGGTCAGAGCAACACTCAACGGCCCAGGTTGTCGGGATTCTCGTATGGCTCTACCTCGGAAACTACACCGTGTTCATCACTAAACCATTGCCACCTCGTTTTAGAGTACTCGATAGACATTTCAGTATATTCTGCGATCGTAACTTATAGCTCGTGCAATTGTTAACATGGACCAAGTCATATTGCAGTGCGTATTTACTAATAATAGTTGTTCTTCCTTTTATATCTCGCTAGCTGATTTACGCCTATCATGTTCCTTAACATAGCTCGTAATTAATTCGTGCAGCCGAAATAACAAATTTTACCGGCCGGAATTAAAGTGCTGCATTATTAGACTTTTGCCGCTTTTGAATGACGTAAATTCGCCCAGGGGTTGCTGCGCTTTTCAGATTGTGTTCCTATAATGAGATCGCGAATCACGACAGTAGAAATTTGAAAAACTGTCTAAGTAAAACACGACCTCAACATTATCGACGCTCAGAAGGAATGTCCGTATTTTTTTATTAAATAACATGGTAACCCTACGCGAGGAACATCGTACGAATTATCCCCCAGCGAATTCGGTTAGCTATAACTTAAACGCCGTTTCCTACTTTTTCTGTTTTAGTTTATGCCCCCGGCCCCCGCCGCCCCGTGGCCCGTTTGCCGGGACGTTGTTATTTCCTCGGAATACGGACGCTTCGAAAACTTCGCTAATGGCCGATTCCGTTAATTCGACGTCAGCTCCTGTTTGTTCTGCGGCGCGGCCTTAATGCGATCATTCTGTTACAACTTTTTTATTATGTCTCCAAAAATATATTTACTAATTATTTATATAACGAGGTAAAAATTTCTTTTTTTCGTGTGTACTAGCGAAATCTTTGAATCCGACGAGCCGAATCTAAAAACCTTTTCTCTTATAAAAAGGCACATAATTTCCGCGTGATATAAGCTACATTTTAATTCTTTGAGATTGGGTAAGTTTCATCACAATCCATTCAGTACTTTTACCGTTCGGTAGCAACAAACATACCTCATATTCATAGTTTCACCTTTACGACATGTGACATGATAGACAATTTTGCACTTCGTTGTTACAAAGCTATAGTCATATGTTCGTGTATACCGAACCACATACTTATGAAAGCACCACAGAAATTGTTTCACCTATCGAATCAACAAATGCAATACAAACGCGACATGGAATTTTTATGGCTCTCTGTGCTGGTGAAACTGCTGGCAGCGGTATCGACGGTGGAGCAGGGATAGAAGTCGATAACGATACCAGATCAGAATGGAAAGTAAGATCGGCACCAGAACAACCAGCTAATGCAGAATTTAAATCTTCAGATCGAGTTCGGAATAATGATTGAAAGGTATGTCGCTCTATACAAATGATGGAGTAGTCGATTTCATATCCACGTAACAGAAGCCGTGGGTGAAAACTAGTTTAAAGTACGTTTATTGTTACTACTCAAGAGTGAAAAAAAATCAGTGGTTATTGCAAAATGATAAAAGTTGATCATACTGTATAAATTGTTGACGTATGCCGATACAACTTGCCGCAGTATTCAATTAATGTGTAATATTAATAAAACTGGCGCCATTTGTTAATTGCTAACCTTCACGAAATAAACTACTTACAATGTTGACATAGTGTAATTTATTGTTAATAAGTAAGAATTCTGAATGTTTTCATGAGAACGGTGCGATTTAAATGTTACTTTTTATTTAAAGTTACATTTAATTGAAATTAATGTGTTAATATACGCTAGATATACGTTCTAACAGATCTCGCTTTGTAGCAAATATATATCGGAAAATTTATGGAAATAAAATTTTATAAAATATAAAATTTCAATGTGGACTACTTTCAGCGTCAGTAGTCGTAAAACGTATTTATACAATATTTAATAACCGTATCATTCTCTTTAAAAAAGTTCTTTACCCTTAAAAAAATAGCAGCATTCAGGAAGATACAGATTACTCTGACTGGGAACTGGGATCTTGAAAACGATTCGAAAAATATTTTTAATATATTTCTCATAGTTCGTATGTTGATATATATGTAAATTTATATATAAACTATCACTCGGGAGGCAGATATTGTAGATGGTATAGAACTGGTATTCAAGTTCTTGATATTCAAAAAAAAAATCAAATGTACAATTCGGTATTATTGTGGACGATCACGGATCAACGATGCATCTCGAGCTGATTATCTCTTCCGATGCGGTATCAAGTTCTTCTAGGTTGGCTTATGCATAGAACTTGAATCACGATTCATATGCATATGCTTATTAAGTATGGATTCATTATGCATAATTACATCCGCAATGCGTAATAAATATGACTTCATGATTTGAAACCGTTTGTAAAGTTGTAAGGTGAATATAATAGGTTGAGAATTCGTGCCGTTAACGATCGATTCTAGTACGTTAAATTTTATAAAATTGTCTGTTATGACTTTTGCTATTTAAAAAAGGATTTTCATGGTAATTTATCACTTAATTAAATAGTGATATATTATAAAAATGCAGGCAGTGCTACTTTTTGGATTGCCCCAAATCCAAATTTTAGATTTGAATTCGGGGAGTTTTTTTTTAAAGTATATCAGAAACAATTAACTTAGCATAGCGTATTTTTAAGCCGTTCTTTTGTGTATTCTTCACGATATTCTTTAACTTCATTCTTAGCACCCCAAAGACAGAAATTCATTTTTAAATCTCACTATTATTTCGGACAGTAATTCGCTTTAATTATTCAATGCAAATATAAATTATTTTGCAGTAATTTTATCTAAGATAATTTTAAGCTTTTTTATTTAATTACTTTATCTTCAGCCCGTTAGACGTGAGACTCTTCGAAGGCAATTATTTTGTTTTTTTTTTTCCTTTTCGGAAGTCTGTCTTAGGATTATTTTTCTTATTCTTGAAATGTCCACGTTTCAGATAAACGTATTTTTCTCACTTAGCAAAATTAAAATATACTGTCTGATTACGGAGAGATCATCGTCAAAATCCTTCAAGCGATTTCGTAACAAGCGTGCGAAAACCGCTAGATTTTTATTGTGAATACGCCCACCCCGAAGTATAATAACGGACTTGGTAATATTTAACTAACAAGGCGGACGGTGAGACTTTTTCGCCGCTCACGTAACGACAAGTGCGCTGGGAACAACCTTGACCGCTCGCGTTCCCGCGCGGCTGCGCCGGCGCACTCGCTGTCACTTTCTATGTACCGAGTGTGGACCTCGTGGTCACGGATGTACGCGGATACGATAGACGGCATTGTCTCTTTGCATTATTTCAATGAACGCCAGCCGCCGTCGTCCGCCCGCTTCGCTGAGCGTTATGGCTTAAAAAATGATGATGGGTGTATAGAGTATGATAAATAAATAGCCCAAATCTATATACAAACGGTTGCACATCGGATGGCCGAAGGCCTACACTGATATGATTAATAGTTTTTAACTGATACCGAAGTATAGAAAAAATATTTTCATTTTATGCATACAAATACAATTATCAATAGATAGGTAGATAGCTATCAAAAATAGGAAGACATACTTCAGATATGGAATGTACAAACATAGATATGTACGTACATACACAATATATGTACATACGTATATATAGAAGTGTCGGTTAGGGTAACGGTAACAGTGTCGCGAATTCGATGATTTTTCAAACCTCAAAAAATGCCAACATGCATGTGTAGATACACATTGTGTAGGTATGTACATAGATATGTACGTACATACACAATATATGTATATACTTATATACAGAGGTGTTGGTTACGGTGACGGTAACAGTGTCGCGGGTTGAATGGTTTTTTCCCATCTCTAGAAATGCCCAACGCGCCTAAAAAGTTTTAACTTCAAAAATTCCTTCCCATAGTATCAGGTTTTATTCACCCTACCGCTAAGGCAAACGTTCTTACATTCTTTTTATATTAGATTATAGAACTCGAACCAAATGTCCTCCACGTTGGCCCAACGCGAGTCGCAGGCGACTAACCTCCGTTATCGCTCACGCGATTACAACGTCCGTGGCCGACGACTTAACTTACACTCTGCGATACAAAGTTGGTGGTTTCATTTAATTTAAATCAAACTATTATTGACTCGTGGTCAAAATCGGCCCCAGTAGTTTCTGGTTTTTAACTAAGGCTATTAGATTATGTATTTACACTAAAAGCCCTGTCCACTTTCATTCGTAAAATGAAACAGCGCAAGTAACGTAGGAAAATAACTTTAAGATTTTTAAACGTCGTTCCAAATTGCATCGATGTATGTAAACATGACTGTTTAGTTGAGGAAGGCTGCTTTGGCATACGGCCGAGGCGTGTTTGCCTCGATTTAAGGCTTTGAGGTGCACAAGCTTCGAAAAATACATCACGGAATCGAGTAAATATAGCAATAGATGAGCACACATTATATCAATAAACGATTATTCTAAATTTAAGTAAAAAAAATTTAAAATAATATTTTTTTTACAACTAATGCACACGTTTACATATATTTGACTATATAACAGGAGACAGAAAACCGGAAAACTGTATTTGTCATTACTCATATACATAAATAAAAATATAAGATAAAATCTATCATATGATTATGTTCTTTGATGTTCGTGTTTTATTAACAATGCTGCAAATATAATAATTAACTAATAAAACAAAAATAATATATATAAAAGAATTTGCGGTTTATGGTGTTGCTTGTCCATCTATTAAAGATTTTGTTTATTTACTAAGGATATTGGCTTTTTCTTCAATTTTTCTTTATTTGTGATTAATTACTATTCTATACAAAGTTTTAATTATTTTTGTGTATTTGGTTCAACACTTTAACCTAAAAATTCATTTTATTGCAACTTACTTATATTTATTTGCATTATTTTGATTAAAACACATAAGAGTCCGCTTAACCGTCCCTAAGCTGCGTTTGCCTTAGTGTGCGTTCAAAACCGCATTGTCGGCTTATTTGACAACCGATCATAGACAAACACGCACCAGGGGCGTTCAATAATAAGTCAGAATGAGTACGTTGCCGGTAATTTTTGTCAAATGTTATTCTTCTATATCTCTGTGGTGTACAAAATAAGCTTGTAAGCTTTTAGAACAAAATAAGCTTGGCGTATGTTTTTCTAAGCTTAAAATCCTTTTCTCAAATAAACTCTTCGTCCTGGTCACCTAAAAATTCCTGTACAACAGCAACTGTCGCTTCAGTATCTACAGCGTTGTGCCTCGAACTCTTATTTGAAATTATTAACCGTTGAAGTTAAAAACTAAACATGTCAAAATACGTTAACTTCACGATTGGCGGTTGACTAACATAGTTTTAAAGATATCGGATATATGTGACATTAATTTAATGTGGTAGATACCAATATCTTTAATATTACTGACCTTTCAACATGTTTAGTTTTTAACTTTAACAGTTAGCAGTTAACTTTTACAAATGAAAGTTTGAAACACACCACTGCTACCGTTCTTCGAATGTTGAATTCTATTATCGACAACTCGGACAACCATTTCTTGCTTCGATAACGGTACATGTCGTGTTGGCATACCGACTTTGTTAGTACTACATATTTGTTGACGTTTCATAGCCGATGCGTTTCGCAGCGATAAAAACCGCTGACGCGTTTACATAACGCGCTGAGCATATTCGTCCAAATTCGTGTCGCCCGTTGTGCACCGCATTCGGAGAAGTGGAACGCACAACACTTCAAGGCCTCACAAATTTCGCTTTCCGTTAGGGAGGGTCAAAAGCGTTTTGATGTGGTTTTTTATTAGCATGACGATGACGTCACTACACGTAGAACTAATAATTGCTATGATAACAAAATCCAGTTACGCCATCGTCGGATTTTATTTTTGATGTAAGCGTTTCTAAGTATCATTCTGTATATATGGACAACTTTGATAGTTTGAAATTTGATTTTTATTCTGCGTAAATATTTGAAATCGTCTATTACATTGTTGTAATTTTATATAAACGGTAGACGGTTCGTATTTGTGAATACCGTTAACCGTTTGGCATTTGAAGAAGATCGGCGCTTGAAAAACCTTATAAGTTACGGCCCGCGTTTGAAAATCTCTACATGCTAACATTACAAATGCGAAAGTGTATTTGTCGGTTTGTCCTTCTTTTGCGCCGCAAGCGAAGGTAACAGTCGACGTGATGACCTGCATAGAAATGATTTATCGACAAAAGAATAAGCATAGACTATTTTTTACGCCAGAAAAATGCAAATCGTTCCTGTGGTATAGTGATTGTAACCAACTCTATGACTGACATAAGCGAATCCAATGAAATTTAATTTATCCACTGGTCTGATGTTAGCATGGCCGATGAAATGTATTATTCTCCATTAAAATTTGTAGTTTCAATGGGATTCAAATTTATAACTAAATTGAATAATTTTTACAGACGGTTTAACAGATTTAATGTAATAAACAAATGAAGCAAAATAGAAATTTGGAATAAGGCTAAAATCAAAATCATGATTGAATGAATAATCTTTCGCCATTTCAATCGGTCTATATGAGCGGAGAGACGGTCAAAAGCTAGTATTGGATTTAACTGATTTAGCAATTAAATATCTATTAAAGTTGATTTACTCTGGGAATAAAACATAAAAACATAATTTTCCAAATAAATCATTTACTAATACTATTTAAAAATAAAATTTTCTGTTAGTTTTTATTCAATCTTTTTTTCACTACCGATTGTTAAACATTTTTTTTACCAAATATTAGATTAAATTCTATTAGATTAGCTTGCATTTAGATTCTACACTAGTCTATTTGTTCTACCTTTCAATAAATACCAACTAAGTCATTTAAATTTAGTTTTAAAATGCCCTTTTAATTTTATAAAAGGGCATTTTAAAACTAAACTCTACCTATTCTTTCATTAAGCAATATCGCTCAAGCAAGTCACAACAAATTGAATAAACCGACGCGACGGGTCTCTACCGGTTTTATAAAGAGGACGCGTTTTCGATTTACATTGAACGCGGTTTTCCTCAATTTTTTATCAATTTTTTTTTCATTGTTTTTCCTCTCGTTTTTCTCGTAAGACTGTCACAACATTATCATTGTGAGGCTAAATTTAGACGCAATAAAATTGAGATGGCTTTCGGATCGTGAACAAGGATAATAAAATGATTTTTCCTGTTCGAAAGAATAAAGGGATGTTTTTCGATTGTGCTAGAATATTAATATTCGTTGAACTAAATTTCAACGAATTTCGTTCAGTTATTAGACGTCCATGCACCGATAGTCGTAAGCCTTCCCTCCAAGGTTGCCACGATGCATGGTCCTGGACCACATATAACCAAGATCGGCAACGATGGCCCCCGACCTTGATCTGGCTAGTACCCCTAGTGAGAGGGCGCTTCCCGCTGCGACGTCCATGACGTGGTCGCCACTCTGGTATGTTTTTCCTCAGCGGTTATCGTTCGACAAGTGATATGGCCTGCTCAAGTAGGCGAGCCTTCAGACATGGTTACCGCCGCCCATGCACACTCGCAACCCCGCAGGAGTCACCGCTGCGTTGATAGCCTCTTGGGGGAGGATATGTAAAGGAGAGGGATCGGGCTGATGAGGGAAGGAGAAGGGGAACGACCCACCGGAATTCTCAATGACTAGACGAAAGGCAACAGCGAAAGCTTCCACTTCACATCCGTATTCTGTGAGAGGTAGTATTTCACGATTCGAAGCGGCCCGTTTTTATGCTATAGCCAAGTCGGCCATAGTATGACTCTTACACTAAATAATTTTGTAACCTGTGTTGATTACTTAAGGAGTTCCTCAATTCGGATTTTAACCCAAGAAAATTCCGAATATAATAGATCTTGCCAATTCACATCAAATGATACTGAGGTTACTCATGACATAAAGAGCGTAAAACCATATCCAACAACCGTATATTATCATTGGTAAAACGTATTGATCGAATATGTCTATTTTTAGGCACCGAGTCATCTCGGACCCAAAGGCGCTGCGTAGTTTTCCGAACGCTGCCTTGCAAATTCAAATTCTTCATGTGATCTCCTCATCGAAGTTAGACCTATCGGACAGTTTATCTCTGTCCACATCAGGATATGAATTATATAGAACAGCTCTCAGGTATCATTATGAATACGACACGGACGCTTGATGTAACTTCCATTTTGTCCACGCTCATACTCAGACCAACTCAAAACAACTAGTGAAGCTTTTGAACATGGCGGCGAGGTCACTCGGCAATCCTGCCTTTACCACACTATATCCATACGAAAGGTGAGTGATATATTCGATGTTATTTTGACGCTTTGTCCCCGCGAATTTTAAAAGTTAATACAAATCTTCCGATGCTATTGTCCAGTTTAGTTTTGACATCTTCGGTTTAATCGATTTCGTACTTACATTCTCTACTCATACTGACATAGCGGCATTGTTGTGCTAACATCTTAGCAGTTCGATGCAACAATGTGGAATCACTGACGAGAATACAGAACCACCCAGGTTTCGATTCAACCAATTTCTTCTTCTTAGTCCAAACAGGCTAAGAAAATCAGCCTCGAAGTTTTGTGTGACAATTCAACGAAACGCCTTACGTCTTTATAGGAAGCAAGCAAATGTGGTCCATGATTCTGATGCTTTTTCAAAAAAGACTAGTTCTGGTGGCTACATATACGTCATTTAAAATACTTTTTAGCCATTGCGTGAAATATAACAGTTGTTATTCGTATTGAATGAATTCTAATTTCTTTTAATGTCAATAATTAAACATCTACGATATAATTATAAATTTATAATTATACGTAATAAATGTTATCTAAAAAATTGACATAAATTTGTACATATTTCTTCGGAAAATGTAAACTGTTTTTATAGAGTTGATTTGCAGTTTTTACGGTACTTTGACGATCAATTTCATTTACATATTTTGATGTGTAAGTATATGACTGACAATGTTATTGTCATCATGAAAAATTAACAATTGCCTCACTTGTATATATAAAAAAAATTAAATACCTTTCTAAATTTTGTTTTTTTTTTTATGTTAAGTGCATTTCGCATTTTAATTATAATTTCATAAAGGCCAGCTTTTCGTGTATTATTATGATGATAACATCAACTAAATCAGGCGCAACTTACACAAAGTTGCAAATTGTATTCAACCACGCTGCTGACATGTTTTTTTTGACAAATTGAAATAAAGTTTTTACAAAACTTATAAAAAGTTTCACTTAAAGGAATGAAAGATCAAACATACTTTCTTTCAGACATAGTAAGTATGAAATTGTTGTTGTTTTTTTTTTATTTATCTCGCTATACGTAATAAACGACTTCATCGAAATGTATTTATGTAAAAACTGTTTTTTAATTGTTAAGAATCCTCATTAGCAATTAATTTCATATTTTTGATATTAGTACCTTGTCCAATGGCCCAAACAGTTCAATATTAAACATTTTTTTCCGTAGTTCACTAAAAGTTACCAAGACAGACATTTCATCCGCTACAAATTCATCAAAGCTCTATGGCCCATCGCCCACTTTAAAACTGAGAAAACGGTTAGAACACTATCGAACTACATACTGAAATAGGTAAGTAACCTATTGATCAATTTCACGAGGATTACAGGACTCATTATTTATTTTTTATACATAGCCAATATACTATAATTTAGTTATTAAGGCGAAATATAATATACCCCAAATGGCTAATACTCGCATTCCTTATAAATTACTCGTACAGTGTTCTAAGTTATGATAAATACAGTGACGTCCCACGTGGCGACACGACTAACGCCATTGTAATCCCAGACCGCTGATTGTGGGTTATCTGATACTTTTCGGCGCAGGCGTGGGTGGGTGGCCCTCCTCGACGCCCACTCCACGCCATGCGATTCAACATCCGTGATGCATTTCTGTACGATGATGCATACCTAATTCCACGTGTCTTGGATTCGAACCGCAATTGGCGAATGCATCAGCGATATTCCTCGAGGTCATAAGACGAAAACCTTAATATTTCTTTTAATTCGAAAGGCCCGACATCCGGCTTCGTGTTATTGGATTTTTTTAAGTCGCCTGTTTTATGTGTCTATTTTGCAATCGTATAAAAAAAACTCGTATAAAATTCTGAAACAGTTGCCTACTTAAAGGTCCTCATATAAATATTTTTAAAATAACGTACAATACTTAATAAATATGAATTACTGTTTACTGAATTATTGCATACGCATCGACACGCCGGTATTCATACAAATAAATGCCTCATTATTTTCTTTTGAGGCAAATAACCTTAACGACACTACATAATCAACGAGGTTTACATTCGTCACAAGACCAGACAAAAAATTGACGTAGCCCAGTTCTTAAAACCCACGGCCAATGAAGCAAGACACCACTTTTAGCACATACGCAACAAATTGCCCATGCCTTTACGAAAGCGCTAACGGCACACGATCTAATGCGTAATGCATAAGCCTTATCGGACCACGACAAAGGACAAACGGACGGACATACTTTCGACAAGACCGCGTGGGATATCACTGAAATTGTTCTTGCGGGCATTTTTTTTCACGCTCGCCTATTGACTTGATGAAATTTAGTGCATCATGATCTCTTTATATCAAATGGTGGAACTTTTAGCGTTCCATTCTTGCCCAATGGACGATTATCAATAGTTTGATTTTGATCACGTGCTAACTCAAAAAAACAATATTTCCTTATTAGTTGCATACTCCTTAATTACTTTTTCGTTCAAGCTAAAAATTAAAATATTGATATTCATGCAAATTTAATGCACGAAAAAATATTCGATTTAATTAATTCGTAACTAAAATATTTGCAGATAATCATTTGCACAGACCGCCTAGACCAGCCGCTTTCAAAATTACCAGGATGGACCGTCTGGAGTCAATTTAAATATCAAAAATTGAAAGTGTGTATACAAAAAAAAAATCACGACAGAATCCATCTATAAATATGTAGTTCCTTAAATCAATTTTAAATCAAAATCAAAAATATCGTTATTTCGTAGGTGATGAAATTACAATTGAAATACTTCATTAATAAATTCTTTTCGACATTACCGCCCATTCCAAATGCTGGCCCACCTCTCTAGGCTAGTCTTCTCTAAGAATGGGCAAAAAACTCAAGGGTTGCTCTTTTTACTCATCAATACAAAGGATTTAGTCATTTATAATTTAGTTGACATTCAAAAGTAATATGAAATAACCTGATAGGCGAGCAGCTCAATCCCAGGGCTTTTTCATTGAGATATTCCAACACGGTATAATAGCCCTTGCCTTTTAACTTTCTTTTAACGAAACGTTTAAACTCATCAAATGGCAAGTTTTGAATTTCAGCTGAGATCTTATTATAAAAGCACACAAACTGCCCCTTAAATGATTTACTAACATTACTTAGACGGGTCTTATGAGCAGCAAGATCGTTCTTATGTCTTGTGTTAATGTTGTGGATGTCTCGCTCCTTTTTTGGAACGATTCTATATATCTCTTGACATAAACCGGATTTTCGAATATGTATTGTGATGCTAAAGTTAGGATATTCATTTTCTTAAATTTTTCTCTGAGAAATTTCATTGGGCTCAAATCATAAACAGCACGAATAGCTCGCTTCTGCAGCACGAAAATTGTATTAATATCGGCAGCGTGACCCCATAACTTAATTCCACAGGTCTTACATATTAGTGTTATACCTTAGTTTTGTTAAACATTTCAATTAACGTGAATGCCAAATATTTTAAAGTACACTCTTTTGCTAATTAATTATGGCAAGTACCTATACATCAATATGTTGAATTATTAATGGCAAGTGAACGTAAAACTGGTTGATCCCAGTCATTATTTTGTCCTCATTAATAATGCTATTGTAGTACACTACCGGTACTGCGAAAAGATTAGTTCTACTGATTATTATAAATTACTGTGAATTTTAACAGTTTTTTAGGAAAGGTATCTCTTTCCTCAAAAGGGTATATTCACTATTGGATAATTTTTAAATATTAGGTCTTATAGCCTTTTAAAAGGGGATTAAAATTGATAAAATCAAAATCTTGTTCGTGGCTCCTCACATACTTCGTAAAACAAAATATTTGTTCAATTTAAATAAATAGATGTTTATTTAAAGTAAATAGGTATTTATTTGACCTCATATATGATTTATGGTCTTCGATAAAAATATATCCTCTATCTTAAATGATACGAGGATATGTGGAATATAGTTTTATTTATCTGCATTTATTATATCCTCGTATCATTTAAGACCTAATAAATTATATTTGATAGACAGACAAATGAATAGAGAATAATAAAATTTGATTGTCAGTTTGATCACATGTTAAAATTAAATCAATATGTAAAATATTGGTGAACTCTTACAGTAATCGGCCCATATATTTTCATTATCAAAAACCGTTATGCTTGAAAACGTTGCTAATATCAAGAAAATACATATATTAGTCACTATATCATACCTTGTTACAATATATTAAGTTTCGTTAAACAATAAACTTTCTCAATCTTATACACTTCGACTGACAGTGGAGCGAGACCAATAACAGAAGGCCAACAACACAATACTCAAGTACTTTGTATGGACCCTTTAGGCACCCTAAAAAACACTTCACTGTATAGAGCAATTAGCATATATTATTCGGCCTGACTGTACTTGAGCCATTTTTGCAAAAATAGCAAAACAAATCGCTTTGAGAAAAGAATGCACAAACGCTAGAGTTTCTATTGTCTATGCTTAAAGCCAATTACGGTTTCATTAACAAAGTTTTCTACATAAGTTGTTAACTCTACTAATGTAAGAAGTCACATTTTTGCACGTCTTACATGTAAACCTTTAAGCGGCTGTATAATCATATGAATATAAGGCTGACGTCGCCGGAATCTCATTATTGTAAATTTCGGTATGTTGTTCTGTACGTTTGAAAAAAGTTATCAACTTTAAGTACTTACGATAACACATTTCAAAATTTAGAAAGTTTAATTGCACACTCTACGCTAAGCTCTACTATCGAACTATTGCGTTAGAACATTTTTTTTTAATTTATACTTCATAGAATAATTCTAAGTGTATTTTTATTTAATAAAAAACGAATTATCGATGCATAAGCCTAACTTTAGTTGTCGAAATACTTTTATTCATATATTATTATAAAACAGTAATGTTCTCAAAACTGTGAACTGAAAAATTTTGGGGCACCCACACCGATTGCACTGTTTTGGTTTTGGGGTACATTGAGATCGATATTAACGGTTAAGCCAACACAAAAAAAGTGTACTTTTTTTTTGCGAAATACATAATGTCGTTTCAAAACCCATTTGAAAATATTTTTAATTACATAGCATCGAAGTAATTTGCCAGTGACGCTATAAGTTAATTACTTTTTTTTACACTCAATGACAACTTCTATTTTTAATATTTTTTTTATATTTATATATCCAAAGTTTAATCCATGCGTGTACAGACCAGCTTTAAAAGGTCAGATCGAGATACAAACGAGTTCTACGTAAAAATAATTATAAATTAATACCAATCCATAGACTGAGAAGAAGTGCTACACTTGCAACACTGACCTTTAATTTTCAAAGTCATTGGTCGTAACAGGATACTGTATGTACATACCGCGTCATTTATAAAAAAAATGTACGCATATTATATGTTGAAAAGGATTGTAGTAATTCCTGTTTTTTTTTATTTTATTTTTAATTTGCAACATTTTTTTTATATCAGGATATAAGTGTCAATTGGTTCAAATGAATTCAAGAAAAACAAATCGATTTAAAGAATGCACATATTAGTATCTAACGTTTATATATACGTTTTCATTTCATTATGATTATTTAAGTATAATAAAATATATCACGATTAAGTATAGTACTTTTTTTTCGAATATAAAGCACACGATTAAGTGATATGCTTTTCGAAATCAAATCTAGAACTAGTCTGGAATGCGGTCTAGCTTTTGATTTTTTTTTATTCATCAGACAAGGCTAACAACCGAGCACGTCCTTTTACAGATCATTCTAGAAGTTATCTAATACATGAAATTATTACAATATATAGAACGAAAGGATATTATGGCAATCGGACCGCAGGTTGCGCCATCTGCACGAACGAAGTTACACAACGACAAGACCTGCGGAGATTGTATCGGCATTTTGCATCCATGCGTCTCTAGATTTATTAAAATTAAATTGTATTAAGCCCCATACGTATAGCATGGTTTCATCGGAGCTTATTATTTTTTTTACGGCAATAGTTACTTAATGTTTAACTCGATAACGTTCAAATTCAATAATACGAAAGCTTGACAGATAACAAGGCGGGAAATTTAATGCAAATATCGAAACTCACCATTCGAGGCTGCGTGCGCTTGCGTCGACTTTGACCGAGTGACTGGACTAAGTGAACTGAACTATTAGACTAGAGAGTGGCATTAAACCATTGGCACAGAGACCGGTTTGGATGAAGTTCAATCAGTGGTATTTTCAATCTCGTTCAGTCTGGTTATTTTTTCTAGACTATTTCTTATATATTTTACTACTTAATTTTAATTTATTTTTATTTTAGATACAAAAACCGATTTCTTTTTATTATTCAAAAGCTTGGTACTTATTACAAAATTTTCACATCATCCAAGTATTTTATGATAGTGTCTAATTTCAGTTTCGTATTTATTCGTTAGATGTCATTGGTTAATTATTTATGTTGGTATTCTAATATGTAATGGACTTTATCAACGAAATATGTACGTAACATCTCCGAGAATTCTCAAGGTCTTAAGAACTTGAATTTTGTGTGCTTAGACTCATAATTATTGTCGTCAACTACCTGCTACCCTGAATTCTCTGTCAGCAACTCAGAAGTCACAACCTTAAACTCAATCTCAATACTTCCTGCTAATGTAGAATTTCAGTTATCACAAAGACATTTCTGCTCAGGCTCTCGATGTTACATCTCGACGATACAGGCTCTAGTTTTCTTCTCAAACAAAAATTTTTTTTGAGCACTAATTTGGACAAAAGTGAAGTCAGTCCAAATCGCCATATCAGAAAAGGGGATAAGTTAAATTTACGTGATTGACGTTCTCTATTGAGGCAGATCCTAAGAGCTACGAAACCGAAATACTAAAATATATTTCAAGTTCATAGAAACGCAATGTAAGTCATTCTTCTGGGTGAGCTTATTATCATTCAAAATTATAAAACAATCTTTTATTTTGTACTTCCTTACTTTTCAGCTCAGACGTTTTCTATAAATATATATTATATATAAAAAAATAAAATAAATAAAAAAATCAGTGAAAGAAAGACGAGTCTCGGTTTAATTAGATTGTGAAGAATACGTGTCGTTGTTTAAAAGCGAGGCTGGACCACTCATAAAAAGGGAAAGTACACCGTATGTCTTGTACTATAAGAAAGTGGCCTTGATTTGCCCGTCCAAGAATATTAAAATTGAGATCTTATTACAAATTTATATATCGCTACGCGTTCTGTGCCATCATGCTTTGTTCACATTTTGATATTAACGACAATTTATTATTGATACCATGGGTTATATTATTGTATGTGATTGAGATGACGTTTATGAATTGAATTAGGTGTGATATTTATACATTCTAATTTAAATGATTATGTGGAGTATATAGGTATGATTAATAATATGTTTATTTATAATTAATTAGGTATTAATTATTTATAACAATATGTTTATTTATGATTAATAATATATTTATTTATAATTTATTGTTTGATTTGCCTGTTTAGGTAAAATTTTACCTTTTTTGGTTAATTTATGATAGGTAGATAGATAGATAATTCATTGGTAGGTGATTTGATTTTGCTGATTATTTTAATCCATGACCTATATATATTAGGTTTCAATTATTTGTATATATGCATTGTAAGTTTTATTTTCGTCGCATGTATATGTCCATAAATATAATAACAAGTCGCAACATGTGCGCTTTGCGTCAACGCCTCTAGAAGAAAAGAAAAAACGACATTTGTCCTTACAAGAACAATTGAAAAGAAAAATCGGTCGGGCAATGTATTATGCGCAAACGCAGAGGCCGATGTAAGGGCAAGAAGACAGTCGATTTTTGGAAAAAGGTGGTATCATCGGTTTTGAGAAAGAAACGGATTTGTCAGGGGCGGACCCCCCAGTGAGAGGTAATCGTGAATGAATCATGATTTTGGTAGTTTTCTCTTAGCTGTGTCAACATGAGCTATCTGTTTCAGCTAAGCGGCATTCAGCGGTGCAATGAATTAGTCACCGACCGTGGTCAACAGAAAAGCGAACATTATTAATATTTATTATTATATTGTCTTTGGTGTGTGCAGATTCCCTAATAAATAGTTATCGTTCAAACTGGCAATTGACTCCCCGGGAGCTGACCCTAATTTTAAGGTAAAGTTTACTAATCGAGATTGTAAATTTCCCCTTTTGCATTTTATCTATTTCGTTGAAGTCAAATTGTAAAAGTTGTGTATTATACACAATGGAACTATTTTTCAAAGATTACATGGCTTCCTAATGGAGCCCCATCTGCAATGAGGTCAGGTCAACCTCCGGACTCCATTGCAAATCTGTGTACTATTTAGGGAAGTGGGTCTGATATGATAAAAATAATTAATATTTTAATAGAAAAATAATAAATTCGCTAAAAGACTTATTACGTAAATATACGAAATTTTGCGCAGCACTATAATGATAATACCATTTTAAATTCCCAACCATAAGGTCTTATTGCTTACATTTTATTTATTTATTTTTTGTTTAATTTAACTTTATCGCATATTATTTAATTCATTGTGTATTCTGTAAAACTTATTATTAGCTATTCTGGTATCATTCTAACGTGTAATTTATTTGAATTTTATTAATTTGAAGAAATTTACATAAGTTTACATTAGCCTTCCAAAATGTATATGAACGAATCGGATCGCTCTAGCGCACGTGGGGAAATTTGATAGTGGCCTTGATTGATTTTGTTGAGATTAATATTATAATGGATATCATTTGTCTCATTTGGGACTTGAGATGATATATACCTGATGACCATACTTTGATGAACCATAATTTGATTTAACTATAATAAATATAGTCTGATATTCAACTTTTACAATGCTAGCCTTAGTACTAAGGCTATTATTCTTAGATCACGATGCTTGGAAATACTGGAGTGTACTTTATTATTTGCAAACATTTTATATGCGACCGAAACTCTAAAAACCTCAGAGGTTTAAATAATTTTCTCTCTTTATGATTGCCATAAAGCTTGCATATAATTACACTTCAAGTTGTAGAAAATCATACTATGAAAATTTTCACAACTTAAGTCCATGGTGATGAAGACACGCAATTTTTAAAATGACACTACTATGTAAGAACAATTGACAGCTAGATGAAACAAACTATATTCTACAGCCAAATAAAAAGTTTTCAAACGTAGTGATTAGTTTTTTTTTTAATATTGTTTATATATGTGTGTAGTTCCAGAAACTTATGGTGCGCCCAGGTTTGTCGTGGACAGATGATATCTTTCCATGCGATAAATTGCTTATGTTCATCTTCAACAGTATAAATATTTAGATGCTTAATATACATACACTACACAATGCGCAATACATATCTAAGTATTTTACGTACGTAACGCCGTTTGTTGTTGATGAACAATACGACATAGCGACGATGTGAACAGGGACGGAACCAGGGAGGAAAAAGGTCAAGGGGTCGTGACCCCCGAGTAGGTCTTTGTCTCACTGTTGTAATCGAATTAGGGCCAGTCCTGACTGAACCCCGTATCTGTGACGCCCCTCACTCGAAGGTTGGATCCGCCCTTGTATGTGAGTACCTCGAATTTCCTAAAGACTGAATAAAATAATTATGTAAATACGAGAATTGCTCATTTAAATTAATTGCATGAATTTTAATACAGAACGCTTTTAATTTTGATGTCGAATCGTATTTTACACGAAACTGTAAATTCGTATAAAATATAATTCGAGACGTTCTCCCTGAAATACTTGTCATGTAACGAAATAGAAATGGATGTAAACGACTGAACGCGGTAATTGCCTTAATTGCTTACGTTTCCGCACGGGTCCGTCCGCCACAAAAACCAGTTTCCTTGTGTATAATAAACGAGTTTGCCTTTCGTATAAAATGTTTATCACATTCACTACTAATAAACTCACGTCCGCGTCTGTCTGTTCGCTTGGTAGTTGAAGATGCAGGAGATAATAATAGTTAAATCAGATAATATAAGTTTATAAAAACCCGGCCAAGTGCGAATCGGACTAGCACACGAAGGGTTCCGTACCATCGTAGAATATCGAACACTACGTACTTTTTAAAAAAATGTATAATAAAATACAAGAAGACATAGTAAGATTGTATTGTGTGAGATGTTAATTCGCGGAAATCCATAGTAGACGTTTTTTTGAACTCAGTAAATTGCCGATAGTCACATCCACCAGGGTGCAAGGAGCGTTAAAACAACCAACACAACCTCGTTAAGCAGGCCGCTGTCATGCAATGATCAAAGAGCGACGAAAACTATTCTTAAGGCAGCCACAGACCACTACCGATAGACATGCCTGTCAAATGTCACAGACTAACCATCACCAACATTACCCAAATAGTTACAGGCAAGCGTCCAATAATGGCGATTTATAAACGTCAATTTGGTCGTTGAGCATATTATTATTATCTTTATGTTTTAAAATTTCAAATTCCAATACATTTAAACCTAACCCCTTCTCACACACATGCAAAACATCGAATTTGTGATCGTTATTAAGCTTATGACCGGTTTCTAATAGATGTTTGGCAAAATGGGACCTGTCTGATTTATTATTTCTAAAGGCCGAAATATGTTCTTTGTATTTTTTTTTGAACTCAGGAAATTGCCGACAGTCACATCCACCAGGATGCAAGAAGCGTTAGATAAAAGATAACATAAATCTTATGCTGGCTAAAAAATTGCTTCTTCATTAATATTAAACTAACTTCATAATAATAAATGTTATAGTATGTTTAATGATGTGTAAAACATATTCTATCGAATAGAAATGTTGTAGAATCAGGACAAGTTTAATGAAGTATATAAAATTGAATATTATTGTATAGTACAACAATGGTGTAAGCTATTATTGTTTTTTTATCTAAGTTGAATTTCTTCTGTTTATTTTTCGATTCATTATAAATTTTACTATTTCAATATATTCAGTTTTTCATTTCTAAGCGTATACGAAACCATTCTACATTGCAGCTAATTATGTTTGTGTCAAATAGTACATACATGCTCAACACTTAAGTATCGTTAACACAATTTATAGTTTGTAAGTAAACTTTTTATATAACGATTGGCACCATATAGTGTGTGAACAGTTGATTTTCAAAAACGGATATATCTAATATTAAAAAAATTACAGGAAACTCCATTTGTTGAAATTACAAGATAGTGAAATTAAGCATTTCGCTATTTCAGTCTGAAAACAGCAAAAACGAATGTTTCGTATTCGATTCCGTATTTGCTATTAGAAAAGAATAGCAAAAAGAAAAAAATAATGGACGATTCTGGTTTTGGTTGAAGAATAAATAAACGAGTCCATTTTGAATTGAAAATGCCAAAAGACAAGTTCTGTGCACATTTAAAACTATCCATAAAACAATCATGTATAATAAAAAAAAAGTGGTTAGTTCCAAATTTTAAATAAAATACAGTCTTCCACTTGGATACAGAGTCAGAAATATAATCGCCAGAACTAATAATATACCCGAATAAGAAAAAACAAGATAAAGTTTCGAGACAAGTCCAGTTTTGATTAAAAGTTACTCATATTATACAGGATTTGTTCAGTTATGTTTGAAAATTTTGTCATGACACGATCAACTTGTATTGTGAACGGACAAATGCGCTTTTTAATGAAAACATACTCTGAACTGAAAAATAAGGAGTTCAATCGTGTTTATAATGAAAATAATATTTGGTATTAACAGGCATGTCTTATAAGGCTCTCAAATAAATAAAAAAAAACCTTTTGCCTGGCGGGCAGACGTGTTCGCTTTCGAAAGTCAGTCAGCAAATAGCGATAGGTTTTCTCAAAGCTAGTTCTGCTTCAACTTTAACGAAGATCAAGCACTCGGAGGGCACGTGCCGGTCGCGTCACCTTGCGAGCTATACGTATAACGAGCGACAACGTTACAAAATAACGTCATTTGACGTCATTCAAAATCTCGTGACGGCGGCCACCAGATGTCGCTTGAGCGCTTTGGCTGTACGGAGACCGTCCATTGATGATTCGTAAGTGGGAGCTGTTTGTGAGCGTCGATTCGTTAATCAACAACTTTAATATGTAAGTAATCTTTGATTGGATAATAAAATTTGTTGTTAAATATTTATCGTTGGACTTGCAAGAGCTATGTCAATATTGTTAAAATTTAATGAGCGAGGTTTATCTGGTCGATTTCAAGGCTTTATATATTTTGTCGACTGATTCGAAACTTAAATGTCACTAGGCCGTTTTTGATTTGTGATATTTTAATTTCATATCTACTATAATAAAATTATTTATCATAAGTAAGATTAGTATAATAGACATAATAGGTCAATATGTTGACTTGGCATCGCTTTAGCAGAATCTGCGATAACTTGATTCCACCGTTTTTTGTGTTCCATTTTACATTAGTTTTTATTTTAAATACGAAATATTTTACAAGAGAATACAGCGAAAATTCATGTGATATTATTTTTTATTTACATACTACCCCGCCCGGCAGGCGTTGATTTGGGGAAATAAAATTAATTTCTTATTTTTAAGCTTCCATACGGCCGAATAAAATAATAAATACAGGATCACTCGAGTGTCTGTCTGTCTACCTGTCGCAACCAATGTACTGGCACCGAATAATTCGAAAAGTTAGCACACAAATCTGTGGCCGAAATACGGATTCGTAAACTAAATAAATGAATTTTGGATATGCGGATCACAATTTTTTTTTTTTTGTATGCAAAAGTTTTGTAAATACTTTCTAAAATAGTACAATTATATAACAAAGCATTTCAAACAGTACTGATATATGAAATCTACGGCACTTGTGTTTGTTTAAATGAACTGCATCCAGGCACCATACACGTCAACCGTCTTTAATATTAAGCATGGAATTGTACTATGAAATGAAAGATTTTTCAAAAATTATGAAAACCATTTTAACAAACTTTTGTGCCCCCTCCAATCCGAACGGCTACAATATTACTTCCTCATTTCATGATTTAGATTGTGCATGAATACACTTTACTTTGTGTGCTCTTAATTGTATTTCGGATATAAAACCGATTATGACTATCTAAAATAAACAAACGAAAAAAAGAAACAAATAACCACATTCAAATTCGTTCGGCGCCAGTGAATTGCGAACGCCAGCTGGCGGCGACCTCTCCCGACAAAACTGACCATTCCATTTTTTCAGAACGTCGAAATAAACTACGAGTTTCAAAGTTTGAAGATTTTTTTCTAAATGCAGTGAACTAACTTTTGCCGAGGCTTCGCCCGCATTCGTGTTGAATATATGTCTTCATATTCACCTTTATATGGATCCCATTCCAAATAAACTTACAATGTTCTCATTCCTGATTCCAAACCGGATACCAGTTTTTATTTCTGTCTCGGTTCTCCTACCGGTTGCGATACCATTTTTTTTCCCGTGTTCTGATACCTGTTCTGGTTCGAAAAAGGTTCCAAAATAAAAATTGTCTGTCCGTTCGTAGCAAAACGATTTTCATCATTACAACATTCTTTTTTTTTACTTTCGATACGGAAAAATATTTACGACTGGAGTGAATTCTAAATATTTCATTTTTTCAATAACATAATAAATTTTAATAAATCATATCTCGCAAATCACAAAAATAATTGAACTATATACAGCAGTCTAACAAAGTCACGAGCCTCCTTAGTCGATGAAACAGTGAGTAACTCTAATCCTCGAAATTATTTTCCGGTTGACACTTTTCCAAATACTCGACAAACGCCAAATATCTGAAAATAACTTGATACCGATATCGTTACAATCCCGATGCTCTATCGCTCGTTTTTACCACATATTTTGTATTTTTGCTCTACGTGTCTTTGAACTTCGCGTACTTATCGATTTGATATCTGTGTACAACGGGCGTTTTATTTATTCCAAACATCGAGTAATGAATCATATCACTGATTAGTTGAACATTACGAACAATCGAAACCCGTATAGCTTCTATGATGATAAGCCATAAATAGCTGTGGACATCAGTTTATTAATCAACCAACAGATTTGAGTTTAACCAGGATCTGAATTTTGGTACCCAACTTATATTAACAACACTTTTTTCAATCTCATTACGCAAGCCAATCCAATATGTAAATGTTGGCTATTAGTTGGTTTTTTTCCGTTGGAAAATAAATGACTTGGCTCGAGTAAAGTTCCACATGTTTAATTCAATAATATGCAATTGCGAAATTCATTTTTTATTTTGTATGTGGTGTCATCTGTAATTTATATTATGTAGATTTTTTTTGTGTGCAATCGATTTTTTTTTTCAGGAAAGTAATCCATCTATATCAGAGAAATTGGACAAACAAATCTTTGTCAAAATAAAAATTGTTTATATGTATATATATGTCTGTATATAAAAGTATTGTTTACTTTATGGTATAGTATAATATTAATAAAGTTATTAATCGTGAGCTGTTCTAAAAATTTCTACGTATATATAAACAGAAACAACAAGTAGACAATGCCTCAGCATGCAGTCCAACCGTTCCCAGTGAGCGAGGAGTACGTGAGGAATCCGGAGATCAAGCCGGAAGACATCGCCAAGTTCCGGCAGTGGGTGCGCACGCAGCCGCACCTCCCCGACCAGCACATCTCGGGTACCGCGCCAAACAGCTCGTATTTCATTTCATTTATTTACACCACAAAATGCCTGTATTTTATTGTGATTCACGAAATCGTTCTTACGCGAAGCTCACTATGCGTCAATCGATTTATCAATTATGTGTATTGTTATACATCTACCTAACGAGCCTATTACAAGTACTACATGAACGATTTGTATTTTCTATTTTCAGGTTATTGACAATAAGACTAGAATTTTTTAAAGCGAGCTTTTAATATATCTTTATTTCTAGAGACAAAAGATTAGTGGCAAAATAGACTTTTGCGTTACAGCAAATCTTAAAACATATCCAATCAACAATAAAAACTAATTCATAAACTGATTTCATAGATTTACTTATGAAACGAGATTATAGTGTTTTGATATACAGATCCTCAGGCTCTAACTATATTGCAATATATCGTTAAATTAATCTATAATCGGGGTCATAACTTAAATATTTCATCTGGGCAGAACCAATGAATTTATCTAAATCATACACAAAAGCTATTTTACCCAGTACTCGTTTAGAAACTCGTCTACTTTACAACTACGTTTTTCTGAATTACGATTAAAAAATTACGTGGATCACATAAAGAAATTTATCCTGATCCCACCTAAAAAAATATTCTGTAAAAGTTTAGGAATTTATATGGACACTAATCGAAGAACAACAAATAAAATTTTACAGGTACTCAATTTTATAGATACCAAATAAAGACGACTCTGTATTAGTATATTTTCATTTACTGTAAAAATTAAAAGTCCCGTTCCATTAAAGAAAGGCATGGAATTTCACAACATTGCAACAAATTAGTTCTAAAACAGTGTTTATATTTCTGTTTTATTAGCATCTAATTTCTGTGATGCGCCAACCAGATTTTTTGAAATAAATTTATTGAGTTCCACTAGATATTTCATGCGAAAAGCTGAACAATTTGAAAGAAAAATTTCAACATAGAGTGACAAGTAACATTAACACCATGCACTCATATTTTTTCTCATGATGCAAAATATACATTAATGGGACTACTTTGAAGCTATATTCAATGCTAGTAAATACTTTTATAGTCTCGTGACTTTCGTTGTTCGATAGACCAATTTTAATAGATGTTCGCCAGATTTTCAAACTTCTATTTTCTGTAAAACTAACTTGTTCTTTAACTATGGTACTATTTTCTAAAAACCAGTGTTTGGAGTAGAGGTGAGAAAGATAAAGATGAGGAGTAAGATAAAAAAAGCTGTTAAGTACAAAAGTATATTACAATGCATTTGAATGTAAGCGATTTTGTCTACCTGAAAGAAAAAAAAATTCTTTATATTTATTATAAGCTTCCGTAAGTATTGATTTTCAATCAAAATTTCAGTTTTAGATAGGAATAATAAACGAACTAAAGGACCTTGCTCCATCTATTTCACAGGAAAACACCATGTATGTCGCATGAAATTTTCACATGAATCTGAATTTTTTTCCCCGCTAATTTCAAAAACATATGTTATTTTTGTGTAACAGCTCTAGTTTTGCTCATATGAAGTGACAGAATTTTTTAATAAAAATGCACTTAGTTTAAATTATAAAAAATAATTAATTGTATTCATTGTGAATTAAATCTTCTTTTATATGATTTTCTTACGTGAGGTATGTTAGGAGTACTATTTTGAAGGCTCCAACACTAATCAGCCATCATATTTACCTTCCAGTGTCCTTGATATCTCTCTTCCATGGTGGGAATATCCTAATGAAAGCGCTCGCCTTGTTCCTCGCTTAGGTTACCAAGATTTTCAGGAAAATAGTCTAGATGGCTGTGAAGGTAGTGAAGCTTAACATTCGTGTTGCATCCAAGCTGCTGGAAGTATATTAGCGACTGATCAACGTGCTAAATGTAGCCTTGTCCCATGCATATTTCTCGATAGCTGTCATATTGTTGATGAAATTTTTATCATTTATCAACTTCTCGATTTGTGGGTCATCAAAAATACCAGCTTTGATTTTCTCACTACTCAATGATGATTGGATAGTTCATGCCAGATCATTGGAGATGTATACTTAAAAGTGGGTTTTTTTTTTATTTGCCCATAATCAAAAAGTCTCAACATAATTTTTACATTCCAAACTAGGTATCCAGGGCTTAGCATTCGTCGGTAATGGAAAACCAAAATAGTCCAAGTATGCTTTTTTCACCAAGTCCGACACATTCAAAGGGAGTTTTTCGAACATGTATTCTCCATAGATAACACAAAAACAATCAGAACCGTTTAAACACGACCGCCTCGAGAAAGACATAATGAAATTTATTCAGAAACTAGTTTGGTTACACCGCTATTGATAGATATTATCGACTACTCATGCAAATTCAAGACGGCACCTGTATCGCACAAGCCAGAGCTGCTGCAAAAAATCTGAGTGCAGATCCGAAATTAGCGCACCTAAATTACTAGACAACAGTAGAAAAAGGTCATGCAACAAAAAAAAGGTCACTTTTGTTTTTCTGTGTTATTTGTAATAAAAAAAAAAACAAAGACTACCAAGATTTTTGAATGAAACACATTAAGTAAGTACCTATACACATCCAGTCGCCGAGGCGGTGGCAGACTTTGTACTCTACAATTTTCAAGTTCAATGCTACAATTTGCGTCATTTGCAGCATCCGTCAGATTTAATATACGATTCATATCTGCGAATAATCGTTCTACACGCGATGTCCATCGGATAATATGTAATTGTCGTTTCCGTTCTTCGGAGGTTGCGACACCTAGTGGTGTTTGTTTGGAATATGTTAGCATCGAAAAACCCGATATCAATACGCTAATATTAGTTCACATCTCTTTTCGGAGTCATCCTTCAACCTTTTTACCGTCCACTGTTGGATATAAAGCTCCTCTGTGAGTTCCACAATGTACGATCTTGGGCAACCTGTAACCACGGACAGCCCGCGACCATGCCGCGACGTCCACGACCACGCCACGAGGTCTCCAACTCGTGATGACCGCCCAACAACCTTTCTTCCCCACATCTAGAGATGTTGTCGTAAAAATACCTTCTAACCATTTGCTCGAGATATTTTTTTAGATTTGCTTATGCCAGAATAACAAAAGCTTTATGTAGTCATTCTATTAATTACTGTAATTTTTAATTTGTGTATTTATTTTAGAACCAAATCAATACATACAAAGTTCCTGTTCAAAACACTCCCCCATGATATAAAGTTAAATGTCACCGGTCACGGCCGCGTCCTAGAGTTCAACGAGTAATCTCGCCACATATACATATATTTGCTATTCAAGGAGGACCTCCAAGTTTGTATGATGTCTATAAAAAAACCGCTCCATTTCAAATGTAATTTACTTACCTTTTTACAAGATCAATGGCAAACACATTCTAATGGCTTCCTTTACTCATAGCTTTAGCCATTTGAACGTGAAACTAATCCTTGTTTTATGTTGAGCTCACATTGGTCTCGCTCTCGAGCCTGTTGTAGATTTCTCTGCCGGTTTCGAGTCAAGCTCTGGTCTCGTGTCTGATCCTTGTTCCATTGTCGGCTGCACTTCCCGCTTCGATGTTGGTTCCGATCCTTGTCTTCGTCTCAATTACGATTTCTTTGCCGCTACCGAATAATGATACTAAAACAACTTTCGGTCACGTGTGTCTCCATTAAGTCTTGAAACCTATATTATACCAGTTAACAAATGAAAGATATTGTAACTGTGTACCTCATGTCGAATCGAGATTTCAATTAATAAACTACACACGTTTAATTTCAACATATTCGATAAGTTTTAAGTCAAATTTTTCAGTAATAACGGAAATACAATACTACTTTTAAGTTAAATTCATTTTAATAATCGAATAAGCATCAGCCCCCAATATAGGGGATGATCCTCTTTTAGGCACTGCTATTTCAAATCAAATCAAATCAAAAATATCTTTATTTCGTATGTAATGAAATTACACTTGAAATACGTCATTAATAAATTCATTTCGACATTACCGCCCATTCCAGATGCTGATTCACCGAGAGAAGAATGGGCAAGAAACTCAAGGCTTGCTCTTTTTACTCATCAATACAAAGGATTTAGTCATTTATAATTTGATCGACATATAAAATAACATGAACTAACCTAATAGGCGAGCAGCTCAATCCCAGCGATTTTTTTTCATTAAAGGTATTCCAACACGGTATAATAGCTCTTGCCATATAATTTTCTTTTAATGAAACATTTAAACTCATCAAATGGCGAATTTTGAATTTCAGCTGGGATCTTATTATAAAAGCGTACATACATCCCCTTAAATGATTTATCAATTTTACTTAGACGGGTAAATTAGAACTATGATAACCAATTACAAATTTTTACTGCATTCGTTTCTATAAAACCTACCCTGTGTCCTATTCCAGAACGTAATCTACGTCTACGCAAAATTTCATTACAATCCGTTCAGCGATTCAAACGCAATTAAAGAACAAACATACAAACATGCTTTCACATTTACTTATAATTTTATAAAACTATACGGATTTCTGTGACACTGTCCATAATTTAACGAAAGTATGTTTGCTTATTTAAAGCGACAATTTTAAATTATGGGCTTGTTATACACACATACATACATAACACAGTGTATGTATGTATGTACAAGTAACACAAAAGGCGTGACGTCGACTTATAGAGTCATCGCAAAAAAAAAGTCTTTAGTCATTGTGCTTGAACTTGCACCTAGAAATAATTTATTCATTCGTTTTTCAAAGCCATTGTACTTCTTAAAAGTCTGACTTCACCAGGAAACATGAATATTAGAATGGAATTTCACACATGTTATTAAAAAGGTATCGTTATAAAGAAGTACAAATTAACAACAGCGTTATCCGTTTTCCCTCCGTCATCCTACCACAACTCGTTCTAACAGCAAACATGTAATGTACGTGTCATGAACGCGTCTTGTAATCGTATATTAATATTTACAAGTCAATAATTACCGGTTTAATTTGCACTCAGCCTTGAGCAATGTATCAGAGAGTTTTTTTTATTATCCCGCCGTATTTAATACTACTCATATTGTCACTCAGAAATACGGTAATAAAAGATATCGATTTAATGCCACGCACGGAATAACTCACGATCACATCATACAGTGCGGTGTGTGCAGTATTCGGTACAAAATACTAAGTTCATTTATCGTTATTTCAAAGGAAAACAGTAGAAGAACTCACTACACCCAAGAAGGATATTGAAGATTTCATTTTGTTCATCCCAAAAATATGTATTTTAGATCACCCTACTACACAAACTGCATTATTGTAACACCACCTTCTAAGTCAATATAAATGCATTCCTTGATTTACTATTTCTAAATTTCAACTCAGCACTGACGTATTATTGCTGCGAAAAGAGCGCATAGGTAGAAAAGCAGGTGGTGAACCTAGTCTCAATCTTCATGAATTTATTACAGCTTTATTACTCTTTCCTGATGTAGACCTGGTGCTAACGTATCACTGCCACGGCAGCAGCGCATAGATAGTGAAACAGATATTTGACATCAATCTCACTCTTAGTCAGTTTATTGCAGCTTCATGCTGCTCTATTTTCAGATTCAGACCTATTGTTAATGTACCACGGCTGCGAAAAGATCGTCAAGCTAGCGGAGTAGGCGCTTAACTTCAATCTTGCTCTAAGATATTAAAGCTTTCTGAAACACGTTTTCCAGCTTTACATCTATTGCTGACGTACGACTGTTGCAAAAGTAGCACAGAAATAGCGAAGCAGGTGCTAGACTTCAAGCTCACTCTCAGTTATTATATTGCAGCTTCACGGTGCTCTCTTTCCAGATTTAGACCTCGTGCTGACGTACCACTGCTGCGACAGGAGCGCTGAGGTAGCGAAGCAGGTGCTGGACCTCAACCTCACGCTCCGCACCATGTCGCCCATCTTCGCCGGCAGAGACGTGGACGACAAGGGCCTCGAACGAGCATACCATACCGCGTAAGATTACAGTTTTAAGATACCACAGACAAATTGAAATGCTCATATTGTTGTGGTGGCTGTACCTGTCGGTCTTTATGTAGGTACATGTGTGTGTGTGTATATATATACACAAATATATAAACACCTAAATATTACATATTACATTCTAACGCCAAGTTGAAACAAGAAAAATTCGTAAACAAAATCCGTAAGATTTAAGAGATCATCCACATATTATCTATCAAACATTACGGATTACTTTTACTGTAATCCGATTTAATTATAGTATCTACATACATATAAAAAGAACATGTTTAGATATGTAGTGTGTGTATTAGTTACCCTTATCATATAAATTGAAATACTATTTTAATACTTTAGCAATGGGTAGTACATTTAAATAACACATTCAATACACAATAAACTACGACATCATTCAATTAGTGGACTTTAATTATATTTCTCTTTGTATTCATTACTAAACGCTGTCACGTAAAGCACTTAAAATTTTAATACGTAAATCCGAATCTCAGTAATGATAACCATTTTTTTTCAGAGCATTACACTACAAACGGTTTCCTAACCAATTCAATTTTTGTACAGCTTTTTTTCAGTAAAAATCTACTCAAAATCCATAAATGTAGCCATGAAAAAGATACCATTACTGGATTATACCTAGGATGCACTGAAAATTTCTGGATCGAATGAGAAAAAATTACTATGAATGATCAAAAATGAATTTATTGTTTCTCAAAATATTTTCCGTTTGCATAAATACACTTTTGCATACGAAAAAAAAAACAATTTTGAAAACATTTATGCCACTACTTCCTGATGATCTCGAAAACATGTTTTTCATACTCTTCGATGGCCTCTACTGGTGATGAAAATCGTTGACCGCGTAATCGGTTTTTAGTTTTTACGAACAAAAGAAGTCATAAGGTATGAGATCGGGACTGTATGCAGGATTACTCATAAATTCTACGTTTTTCCCCTTCAAAAATCTATTTGTCTGTTTGGCCGGATGGGAACGGGCATTGTCGTGGTGCAAGATGATACGACGATTACAGTCACTTTTACGGAGTTGGTCAATAATACTTAGCAAACAAATAGTCGTGTACCAATCACTATTCACGTTAAGACAATTCTCCAAAGCAATAGTAGCCACGTGTTCAGCTTTATTAAAAAAAAAATCATCCGCTTAGAGGCACTTCGCTCGCGCGCCACTTTGGTTGGTTTCAGTTCATCTCAATGTCATACGGTCAGATTGCTGCTTTGATTTGGGATTTTAGCAATAATCCATGTTTTGTCACCTATAACTATGTCTCACACTAAATTTGATGCCCCATTCTTGTATATGGTAAGCATGACATCGCCCATGTGACGCTGTTCGTTTTTTGAGCCTCAGTCAAATTGTGTGAGATTCACCGCGAGCACAGCTTTTTCATACCCAAATGTTCGTGTAGGATTGATTTTATTTGATTCATACCTATGTTTAAGGATGCCCAAATCTTACGGTAGTTCACATTCCTTTCCGTTTAGATCATACGGTGCACAGCATCGATGTATTTGTTGTTCACAGCGGTGGACGGGCGACCATCACGAAATTCGTCATTGAGATTGACATGATTGTGCTTGAACTCTGCAAACCACTTATAAATAGTCGTCTTGCATGGTGCTTCATAGGCAAAAACGGTTGTAAGCCGAACGAGGCTCTGCTGGGTTGTATAATTAAACTTAAAATCTTAGAAAATCATACTACGAAAATTTTGTATCTTTAATCATAGCGATAGCAACATGCAATTTTTAACATGACGCCACAATGTAGAAACAGACAATTAAATTAAATAAACTGTATTCTACAACAAAGAGTTTTATTTTTAAATGTAGTAATTACTTTTTAAATATTGTTCATGTAAGTGACCAGTTCCAGAGACTTATTGTGTGCCCCACTTATTAATGAGTTGACTGAATACAGCATTGAATGATCAAATAGATGCTTTGCGGTTATAAGTTAATCATTTATATATAAAGCATAAAAATTTAAAAGTAGTTTATAGAGAATGAAAAACAAATATAATGATAAAATTAATAAAAGTGGAAAAATAAGTGTTTACTTAGTATTATGTGTTGAACATGAATATATTGCAATTGTCGCAATCATTATTGTTACCTGCGTACCATGTAGAAATCTATAGTCTCTGCCTACCCTTTTGGGAAATAGGCGTGAGTTTATATTACTATTATTATTATTGCAATCATTGTCGCCGCCTTTTGAAGAGAACGTAGGTGCTCATATCCACCGACCATCCATCTATATCCACCACAATACATACGCCATGGGTAATAAAGCCCTAGAGCACCCACGAAATCGGTGCCCTGATTAACGAGACGATTTCTTTGGTTTCAGGCTGCTCAGCATACTGCCGGCGCGTTCGCCGGAGGGCTACGCCGTGCTCTACACGTGCCTGCTCGACTGCGATCCCAAAAACTTCATTCTCTGCGATATGGCAAAGTAATAAGCATCATCACGCATTTTTTGCGACCGGTATTAAGTCGCCCGATCGTATACTTAATCGAGCAAATCATGATGTGCTTATAGACTACACAGTTCGTAATTGCCTAAAAACGTTCTTGTATAGCATATTTTAGCTCTTCTCAATTAGTCGCTGTACCCAAGTTGTTTTAAGTTAAGTTGGTCAAATTACAGCCGCCACATTGTTCTATATTGTCACATTTGTACATATAATGATAGTTTTGGTAGACACAACATGATCTACCCAATGTACAGTTGTGTGACGATACGTACACTTAAAATACACTTTTACTGCTTCTTTCGTCTTTAACTTTAATATTCGACGAATGTCCTTTAATAACTTTATATATAACTACACATTAACAGCTTTATAACCGAGTTCATCTTCATCTTCCAGAGCTTTTATGATGATGGTGGATCTATATCAACTAGAAGAAGGCACGTGGCCGGGGCTGCTCATCGCAATGGATATGAGGGGGGTTCAGCTGGCCCATCTCTCCTGCATCGATTTAAAAATACTGCAGCAAGTGATATATTATTTGCAGGTAACGTCTTTATCGACCATTCAGTTTCATATGTGGTCTCTTTATAATATTAGTGTAAATGTATAACATACTCATTTATACTAATATTATAAATTAGTCGCTGTACTCAAGTTATATTCTAAAAAACTAAGATTTCGTATTGTAAGTAAGTACTTATGTGAGATTTATTATCAGTACATTCATTTTCGCGTGACTTCATCCCATATTTACGATCTTTTGAGTAAACTAGGTCTTAATTTCGGGCGTGGCATGTTTAATGTGCTTATATTTTGTTGGTAAGATAGTACTTCGCGCGAAACCTAAACGGTAAACGTCAACAGTACGAACGATGATTTCATTAAACGCCAGCATTTCATGAAGTCGGTCAAATTGTAGTCGCCATATTCCGGGCCGAATTTAAACTTACTTCCGCTCCTAGGCGTACTCAAAGCTATAGTTTTCATATAGTTTTCATTGAAATCGTACATAAAGTTATAGTTTTCATACCTGATTTTTTAAAAATTATAATAACTAATTTATTGCAGAATAGTATAAACGTATATATGTACATAATATAAATATATATGTATAAGGGTGCTCAGTGCTTCATCACGTAGTCTGAGAATTCTCGCGCTTTTTCGGAAATATATTCAAAGTATGGCGCGCAGCGATCAGCACTTTTTTAAACTCACAGATTGTATAGTACTTTATTTGTAGTAAAACGTAAGTATCTGTTACAATATGTTTTAAAATATTTTTTTTTCTCCTTGATTATATTAACTTTCTGTTAGAAAAAAAATATGAACTACTACGTGAAAACTAGGGGGAGGGCTTTAGCATATACTATGCTTGGTCACCGAATGGGGGGGGGGGGTTAAAAATTATAAAATATGGGTCACGTAAATTGGATATGTTTCCTATATACACACGGGTATATATATTTACACTAACAGGCTTCAAAAACAACTAGTTAGTTGATTTTGAAGTTTGTTAAAAAACTATTTAAATAGGTTTTTGAAGGCGGTTTTTATTTATTTATTTTAAATATTTTCACATTATTTAGTTATCGATTAATTACAACTTCATTCGATTAGCTACTTTACATTTGTATTAGGCCATGTTTAATAAAATCGGCCAGGCATCTCCTTTATTTTCTACGAAGCAATTGGAGAAGCAGTTCCGATCACGCATTCATTGATCACTGGTAGTCAATCCAGGGTTTCACACTCTCACTTGGAGTGCAGCTCCCAAATTATTCTTATATGGACTACATGAATTATACTTATTCATTATAATATAAAAGTTCTACAATACATACACATTATATTTTTATTCACTTCCATGTCAAATTAATTAATTCCGTTTCTACTGTTATTGTTAAGAATTCTGATGTTTTCCTGCTACGATTGTCACCTTGAAGTTATATAAAAAGAATGAAAATATGTAGGTAGATTAATAATTAATTAATTTTAATTCGGTGTATACTACGTTTTACTAATAGCCATTGAAGAGTAGTTTCTGGCGACAAATCGCAATATAATCTCCTAACTCATAACTGAGTCATATTTGAGGCTATACCTCAATTTTCTTGGTATCCCATTATCAGATCCTGACTTGTTGATCATGGGATCAACCCGGGAATATATTCTTTCAAATATTAATAAAAAATTTAAAAATTTACCCACAATCGAAGTAATTATCATTGAACATACATTAAAAAACGTACAGACGAAAATGGAACCACCCTCCTTTTTTGAATTCGATTAAAAAGGGTCGAATTTCAAGCACCCAAAACCGATGAGCTTGCTCATAAAGATTGAAGGATGTTAGTGAAGCAAGAGAGGTAAGCAAAGATCGTACCATGTGCAAATCTTTAGTCTCTCTTCTGGGAAATAGTAAGTTTATTATAATAGTAATAATGGCTGTACAATTAGGCATATACATCGTTTCATAATACAATTTCGCCCTTAAGGTATTAGAATAATCATAATTTAAAAAAAGACAGGCATTTGTGACATAAAGAATAAAAACATTTCAAAATTGCGCTATAAGTTGTATCTAGTCGATTCTATAGTTTACGCTGTATAAAGGTACAGTACAACAAGAATATTTATAATTTTTGAATAATTATCTTTTTCATGCTTTTGCGTAAATAGGTAATGAACAAGGTTTCATATTTAATATTCATTATTCAGTCGTTTATGGTTTTTTTAGAGTCATTGGCTTCTTTTTCAACAAGTTTTAGATATTGTTCCCTCAATAATAAAACTAACCAATATTGCTCGCATGAACAAAGCTCATAAATAATCTATTAGCAACAAGAAGATAACAGCATCACGACTTATGAATAATTTATTATGGGATTATAATATGTATGAGGTGATGCCTGGGAAATGCTTTTATTAGGATTAGGTCCTCGACGGGAAACTCTTTATGAGTTTTTAAAACGTGTATGAGAGGTTTTTACTCGAATAAACGAAGGAGATGTCCAGGATGACAACGGAAGACAAATTCACTATTACCTGAATAACGTATTACTCCAACTAAACACTGTGATGGTGTTTCCTTTTTTTTTTCGATTGAATCAGATACCCATTTTCAATTTAATATAAGCGGGTTGCCAAAAAATCAAATACTACCAACTACTGAATCTCCATCATTACGTATATGAGATCAAACTAATGGCGCGTATCTTAAATTAGCTTAACGTGAACTTATTTTGATTTCAGGAAGCGTTCTTGGCTAAACTTAAAGGTATTCACTTGTTGAATGCACCATCTTTTACGGAAAAACTAATGATGATTATCAGACCCTTCATGAAGAAACAGCTCTTGGACATGATGCATATTCACCAGCCAGACTCCAAGGTAGTAGACGAACTCATCCCCAAAGCCGCATTGCCCAAGGAATCCGGAGGACAGCACAAAGACATCAGCACATGGATAGGTATGGACTATAGTTTATAAAATTTTACTAATAACAAATTTACACAATGACTTTTCTGGACCATGTATTTGATGGAATACTTTTATTATCGACAAATGCTACTCATTTTGTAGAGCATTATTTACCTTATTATTACATTAATTATCATGCTACACAAAACGGACTGTGATATCTGTCTAATCCCTTTGGGAAATAAGCGTGAACTTATGAACAAAAACGAAGGGACAAAATATCTTCTTAAATACAGACAAACTATTATTTGACAATTTAAAAATTTTTATAATGCCTGAGCATTTGTACTATACATATTTAAATGAACTTTGGAAGAAGCTAATACATGAGCTTTAAATGTTTTTTGAAATACTAACCGACATGCTAGAATAGTCAATTTAGTCAATGCTAAAAACTTAATTGTATCTTTTAATTTTGAAAACATGTTCCGTTTATGTATCTATTGCACTATCGCTCTGAATTAATATACTTCTCCACGCTTTTGTTTATGGATAGACTCTTTTTGTCAACTTTACTACTAAATAAGTGTAAGTAAAGTTTAAACACGACTATATATTTAATATAAAGTATATAGCCTAGTACTTTATTTATCAAATCTAGGTTTTCGTTATTATCTCTGTCATAGACTGAAATATTTTTTTATTTGCCCGTGACTACAATAGATGACTTGTATAAGTAAATAATAGGATTCGTTAATACCTATATTACCTATTTACATAGAACTGCACCGAGTTATTGCTTGTATACTTAATTACTTACCTAGGCGTAGTAGGTTCACCCAGATGTACACTCTAACTGTCGTGTTCAATACTGTCGAGCACAAGCCCGTGCCTTTGTGCTTGCTATTTTTGTCTTATAAACTCACTGTCTTGTAATCGCATAGGATTTAATTATTCATAAAAAAGTTAAAATTAAAAAATAATGTCTAACTCAAAATAACTATGATTCAGAGTAAATTGTTCCAATTTTACCTACAACATAATATTAAATTACAGAAGAACTATGGCAGAAGATAAGAGCCAACCGGGAGTACTTCGCGGCGGAGAGAGAGAGGCGCGTCAACGAGGCCAAGAGGCCCGGCAGGCCCCGGAGCGTCACCGACCTGTTTGGCGGCGTCGAGGGCAGCTTCAAGAAATTAGACATCGATTAATTGGAATTACACAAAAATTCGTTTATATATCGATGATGATAAATATATCATTATCGATGACATGATGATATGTCGTCCGTGACGCCACTTAAAAATTACATGTTTAGATTGAAGTTCTTCAGGAGTTTCGGGGATAAAATTTAATTTGTACATATAAAAAAGTGGTGTACATATAAAAAAAACTCAGAAGTTAGCCGTTAAAAAGTTAAATATATCCAAAGATAACTATTGCTACGAAAATTAATTAGATTGGACGAAGTGACATAAAATTATTTATTGTATATACCACTCAATAATTAGATGCGACACATCCTAAAAAGAAACTGGGTCGTTCCGATAACCACCTCATGGCAAACGTAGAAATGAAAATTTAAGTTAGATAGACTTCAACACAAGTTTTCTATCTTAAATAAAGGCACTTCTCAGTATATATCTTGAAATTTAGGTTTTCGGTAACGTCAGTGAGGCAAAACTAGTGTCATATGTACACTATGGGTGTTTCGGTTTTTTTTTTAATAAATAATATTTACCTTATCTCAGGACTGCGTCTCTTGTTATGTCCGGTTTTAATCACCCCACTGTCATATCTCTATAGATTAACGCAATCTATTTATTTTATACTAGTTTTTCGCCGCGGCTCTGTCGATGTAAACTTAACATGAATTCCTTCCTCTCGTATATCGCCTTATCAAGAAACGAAAATCCCGATCGCTTTTGAGTTCGACATTCCCGATCTCAGTCCTGCTCCTGCTTTTAATTTTGATTCCACGCTCGACTTCGACCTTGTTCTTATTTTTGATTTCGATTGCAGTTTGGTCTTTCACTCCTTTTTCCCGTCTTGTATGCTATTTCTATTCTGTTATCCGTCACGGTACTGACGACCATGTAACAAATGCCAAAGTAACATCAAAAAAAATTTTGCTATATTACTCGGGAATCACTGAGTGTAGCATTCGACGAGTGAAAGAATTTTTGTGGCAGAAGTAGGAAAATGAAGCCATAATTCCATTTATCAAAAGCTTCTCGTTTGCATATAACATATAACTAGTTTCATAGGTATATAGATACAATTTTTTTCATAAAACATGGCATGCCTCATTCTTTTAGAGTTACTTTTAGAAAAATGATATGTATTGTTATTTTTTATGTGTATATATTATGTGTTATTTCGTGTGAAATTTCAGATGTTCCTTCTCTTCTTTTTCTTTGGTACTGGAAAATAGTATCGTAAAATGTGAGACAAAGACATCGAATAAACTGTGAGCCATTTTTCGCCCTCAAAATAGTATGTGACTGTGTGTCTTCTCTTTCTTATACATCTATGATGTAACTCTAAAAGGGGTGAAGTTGAATTTGCCATTTTGGCTCGGAACCCTAAAAAGGCGACTCCATTAGCATAAGAACAGTCTTATTTTTAAGCGACCGAATAATGTGACAACGCAAGAAATACGATACCGGTGTTGCTTAGGTCTATTTCTTTTAAGTCGGTTCATATCCCAGCTTTTGATGCTAGTTTAAATGAAGAAATACAAAATACTCATCGAGTACTCATTATAACACATGATTGAGCACCTATTATGAATAAACTAAATTTCGGTTATCAAAAATAAGTAACACCGTCCTTTTCCACAGTTCCTGACCTGTTGTATTTGCATTTTTTAAAAGAACACTTCGACGTCGTAATGGAAGGTGCGACAAAACTACACTGAAGGCAATGAGTGCTAAACTGTCTGTTTTAGCGCTCATTTACTGGGGCCGTTTTTGAGCGCGGGAGTCTGCATCTTTTCTTTTTTATAGATCAATGGATTACCTTTAAAAAACGATGCATGCCATTAGCTTTTATTACTAATGATTAGCTAAAATATAAATTTTGACACAAACAGCTTCAGCAGTTTCGATTTCGATCCCTTATTTTTTTGTTTTCGTTTTATCACAGAACAGTATTTCACCCTTTTCACCACGTTAGGGATCGAATTTCTGAAAATCAAGTACATTATAACAGGAACCTATATACAAAATTTCAAGTCTCTGTACCCAGTAGGTTAACCTGTGCGTTTATAAATCAGTCAGTCCGTTTGCTCTTTCATGTATATATTAAAGAGTAAACTGACTGACGTCCGGAAAATAAGGCTTAACGTGCTCCCCGATGACATAAGAAGTAGTACATTTGTATCGAATAATAGTCTTTGAAAAATATAAAATAATTCGTAATTATTTAATAAGGGGGGTGAAAAAAGTTTGTATAGACAAACATTGTTTACTTGGTCACGTGTACGCTAATATGTAACACAAAAGTACATTTTATTTGATTTGATGATTAATTTTTCAAAGTAAAATACATTCAACTTTTGTCGGCCGACCTGAAAAAATAATGAATACTCTTAAAAAATGACGCAGTTTTGTATGCAAAAAAAGAAATCACGGCTCATATATATTTAGAGATCTTTATGTTGAAACTGTGAATAATTCTTATTCTCCAAAATAATAAATAATACATTTTTTTTAATCAGCTACTGTAATTAAGAAAAAAGTTACGTAGTTTTTATATACGGGATGGGATTCAAAGCTTCAAAGATCCAAAGATTGATGTACGTGGGAAGTACTTGAAATATTAAGCAAATTTTAATCGAAACAAACGTTTATTTTTAAGAACTTCTAAATTTCGCATTATTATTTTAAACCATCATTTGCTTGAATTGTGGATCAATTGCATTAACTTAAAGCAATCGAATCGCTATCGTTATGACGTCAAAATTACATCAGCAGGGGGCGCGCAACGTCAAAGCTTTCACCCTGGCTTAATTTTGACTTCATAATGACAGCGACTCAACCGTTTTTAGTCAACGTGATTGACTGCTGGGAATCAAACCGACCTAAAGAAGAACAAATGCGTGACCCTGTCTTTTATGGCGCCATTGGATAATTAAAATCAATAGCTTTCTAAAAATATTATACGTGTATTCATATTTAATACATATTCTTTTATTAATTCAAGAAAATATTATTTCCTAAACACGTTTTTGTCAACGTTTGCTTCACGTATCTTTCATTTATGCCTGTTCAAATAGCGGTTCAGATTAAAAACTTTATGTAAATGTATTATAACGGCGATTTCAGCTATCACCGCGTAAGCCTGCACATCGGATTTCTCTTCACAGTCGCTTCTGAGAACGGATTTTTTATGGTGTGGTGGACGAAATGATGGACAGCGTTTTCAAACGATCAAACTTCTTTTTTACAACCGAGCTTCATATATGGCGGTCGGAGTACAACTGCGATGGATGCACTTTTTTTTGTAGTTCTCCCCGTGCGAAAGGGGTGGGGAAGGAGAAGAAAAACCCATTATGAGCCGTCCGTGTCCCGGCACACGGGTGTGTCCAACTCTCACGGACTAAAAACCTCATGAACAACTTATGTCTGCAATGAAGGAAGCCAAAGGCTTTGACTCCTTCAGAGGCGCAGGGAGCTCACCGGATTAATGACTTTTACGTGTTGTAATGACTGGGTTAATCCCTACTCCTAGTCAATAGCCATCTTATTTAGTTTTATAAGTTTTTCCACTTCGATGGTGAGATCGTTGGGCGGATCTAACAGGACATTCCGTGGTCTTCTACAAAAATTATGTGGAGGAGGTGGCTCGTATGATACGTCCGAGACTAATAATAGATTCGTGTGGCTACTCGCTATATCGAAGAAACGCTCTGATGCATCTTTCATAAATTTAGAAATAGTTCGGAGCTCTAGGTCGTGGTGAAGCACAGATTTTTTTGGCGTACTATGGTGCATCAGCTACTGTTCAACAGAATTTATTCTGCACTTTTTGCAAATCATAAAATATATCAGGTAGTGCATGAGCAAAAACTGGACTTGCGTATGTCATGATAGATCTGATACACATCGTATATATCGTACACTTGTTGCGTAACGACATTTTACTTTTTCTACCTATCATACCATATAAGCGGGATAGGTAAAATAATGCTAGTTTTCTAACACGAGCGATATGATCTCTAAAATGGAGGTGCTTATCGATCGTGATGCCTAAATATTTATAGTGATATTGCTACGGAATCGGCTGATTTAAAATACGTAAGTGGGGGGGTATCAAAAGGTACTGGGAATTGCACCTTACGTGTACTGTAATCGAAATAGATGGATGCTGACTTGTTTGGGTTGACGTCGATTCTCCATATACTATTTGACCTAAGATAAAGTGCAGTGTCATCTGAGAACAACGCAAGTTGATCGCCTGCCGACAACGTGGTATGTCGTTTACATACGTGGAGTACAGCAGTGAAAAAAGCGTGGAACTTTGTAGTACTCCAGCTGTGATAAATCTCATTGACGGGTAAGTATTGTCCAGTCTAAAAGGGAAGTGATGATTACTAATGTAATGGTGCATAATTAAAACAAAACGATTTGGTAGCTCTAACTGATAAAACTTATGTATAAGACCTACTTGCCAAACCCTATCGAAGGCCTTTGCTACGTCAAAGAAGACTGCCACTGTCTTTCTTTTAATTTTAAAACCTTCCGAAAAGTATTCTATAAGACGGAGGATCTGTTGTGGGCAAGAATGGTTAGATCTAAAGCCAAATTGTTCGTTTATTATAAAGCCTTTTCCTGTGAGATGATCGCTTAAACGAGTTTTGAGCATTTTTTCAAATAATTTACCTAATGCACTCAAAAGACTTATATAACTCTATAACTGCCGAGGAGGTCGCGTGGTTTCTCCGGCTTTGGAATACCTGTTACTACAGCTTCCTTCCAAGCTGTAGAAAAGTAACAATTTTAAATGCACGCATTAAAAATCGCGACCAACAGAGCCACAAGTGGCGCAAAAAAACACTTAAGTGCTTTACTCATAATAATGTCCCTACCAGGTGCTTTTTTAAGTTTTAAACCTTTGATGTGTTTACTAACTTCATCATGTGTTATTGGATCCAGATCGTCTTTGGGCGGAAGAGAGACTGCGACGAACCTCCTCTTCCACCCTCCTAACATGTTCCAAGCCGTATCTGTGCATTAATTTTCAATGCTATCAGCTAAACACTTCAGACCTTTCCTTCCGTTTTAAGAGCTTTAGCTAGTCTCCAATAAGCTTTGTGGCTGTGTGAGATTTCTATCATGAGGTCGCTTCAATTTTCGTTCCTAACCTAACTGCCTTAACGCGCCTACTCCTTACGCTGGAGAGCACGCACATGGGACCTATTTTTGCACATATTATATTTGTCCGCTCGTTGCAAAGCAGCATTCTTAGCCCTTATCAGTTCGCTAACATCTCTAGGCAGCTCCCTGCGATTGGATTTAACTGGAACTGTTCTAAATTTGTTCTAGGCTATCTATCCTGATGTCGTTTGTAAGGGCACCTATTGCATTGTCATTGTCGAAACGATGTCATTTGGAATATTATTTAAAATCGAGGTTTCAATTTCCTCAAGCGCGGCCAACACATTTTAGTAATGGTTTTAATAGGTGGAGGACAGTCCTCAATAAGAGAGCCTAACCTCATGAGTATGGGTCGGTGATCCGAATCGAGACACTGGAAGGGCTCAATGCAGCTCAATTTCAGAGCTACCTCTTTAATGAGGGGATGTCTAAGATATCAGGCCTACAATTGACGTCATTAGGGTAATGAGTGGTGTAACGATATTGAAATAGAGGTCCTCTGCGAGAGCCCCTATTTTTCTACCGTTTCTATTAGAGTAATTACACTTCTAGTTAGTATTTTTACTATTGAAATCGCCGAAGAGACCAACGGCATCCCCTAGGGCGAAGAGTCTTCTAAATCGCTCCGGAGCAATTCTTTCTTAGGAAGTAAGTAGACTGATAATAAGATCAGAATACCATGTCCTGTTATACTAAGGCAACACGCGGTGGCTTCTATTCTATGACTTTGGCGGCACGATACAATAGATGCGGGTTTTCCTAATTTTTGCCATGTGCCGTAGTCGAAATCTAACTTTCAAAAATTGCATCACGAAGAAAAATACAACCACGAATTAGCCTCACGGAGTTGACGTTAAGCGCTTCCTCCTTAGAAGCATTTTACAGAAAAACAGCGTTATCCTGTGGAGAAGAGGACTTTTCAAATTATGGAAAATCATCGCCTCAAAAGATTTTCTCTTTGATTACATCTTTAGTAGACGAGAAATTTTTATTTACAACAAAAAGAAAACGATTCTCCAAAGATAATAAATATTTTAATTAATAAGTGGTGAAATGCCGATCGGACAGCTGTAAAGAGATTGATTATAATACAGCGTGGTTCCACCTTTTGGAGCGCCTTGTCTGTCTCTCCATAGTAAAATTAAGTTAGTTATTTTGCAGGAATTTAAAAAATGTGGCTTCAAATGGATTTCCTGCACCATAATTATATCTGCTTTGTACTCCAGCGTACACTTAGATAACTGTACTGTACTACCAATCAACCAGTTGACATTGAACAAAATTAGAGAAATATTTTTGAGTTTGTGACGTCCAACTGAATTTAATTGTAAACGCCCGGGCGTAAATATTATAGGTTTTTTAACCTATTAATTAGGTCCTGATTATCCAGGATAATCCTGATTCGATCCACGCCGTGTTTCGCCTTCCTGAATTTCGCCACGAGGTCGGAAACCTCGGCGCTCCTCACCACCTGGAGGATGGACATTATGGTAGTAATGTCTAGACCAAGGCGGACGCCGCAAATCCTGCGTAACGGGGGAGAGTGGAAGGCTTTAGAGATTTCCGTCTAGTAGTCTCCTTAGCCAACTGTTGTTCCTTTCGCCTATTCAAAGAGTTAACGCTTGGTATAGATGCAGGACAGAAACCGTCGCCGCGTGACGGATGTACCAATTCGGCTGTAATTTATAGGTGGCGCATCTGCCTGAACATATGAGTTTCATACATTTTAATCGAGGGGATGTGGCCATGCACTTTGCATTTTTCACGCATGAGCGCCACCATGGTAACGACCACCACGGTTCTCGGCCTCTGATTGGTCCCCCCCTCCAAGGCACAATTTTATATGCAACTAATATGCACATCACAGTAATTTCGTATTTACAACAAAACACGATAAAATAAACAAGACAAGATAAAAACAATGTAAAATACAATAAATTCCATTAAAACTCAATATACAAAAACAGGCAAACATTAAAATATACAATTTTTTATCACTAATCCCTACCCGGGTAATAAAACACAACTTATTAAATTATTTAATAAACACACACAATATTTGATAAAATACAAAATAATTCTTAACCTGGTCCGTTCGTATAAAATAAAATAATATATATCCAATTAAACACTAAGAGCACAGCTGTCCGTAACAATTCCACTATTGGTATTTTATTAAATACATTTATATACTGTATAGCTTTTTTATTAACTTACAACGTTGTATGACTAATATAAAAGAAAAAAGTGAATAAGAAGTTTTTCATATTTAACATATTACTCACCGTTTTTCATTCACTTCGTTACGCATGAATTACAATTTAAGGATGATCGTTTACAATACCCAGTCACCATTTTGATCCCGTTCCTACTCTATATTCCGTCGCCGGTCCCGATGTCATTCTTAATTTGCCTTTGGATATTACTGCCACTTTTCTGCCGTTAGCAATTCCTTCAGTGAAAAGTACGTCTACATTCTACGTCTTCCCTGTCTTGGAAATTAACCCAGACGGACAAAGCAATACTCAATTTTAAACCTATACATTTATGCGTCTCATTTTGTATATAATGGCTTACCGGGATGGGATGGCGGGAGGAGTGATGCCCCTAGTAGTAGTATTAGAGGCGCAGCTCGAAACGCGAATGCCTAATGTCCTCTTAGAGTGCATTGTATGGATCAAAACAAGCGCGGAGGATCCCGCTGAAGTTTCTGAATCACATCCTTGCCTCCCTTATGACAAAAACTTGTTCATATTTATTCCACTCGATGGCATATTCGTCTGCCGTCAGTAATGAAAATGATTGCGAGAAAGCTCGCTCGGTATAAAAGATAGAAATTGATTCTATTGGCGCAGCCGATGACGAACAAGCTACTAATTTAATATCGCGCATTAGTACCCAATTACGCAATTTACTGAGATAATGATATGTGTATCACTTCCACATTATAAACTAGCTATTACACGTGTAATTATTTAGCCAACACCATAGACACAGTACATATACATACTGGTACATGTACTAGTGGTACATCACCAAGAAGGAGTGATCACCAAGAAGGAGTGGCGTACATGTTTTCAGAATTGGTTCATTCGTCTGAAAAAGTGCATTTAAGCTAACGGTTAAAATTTTGAGAAACAATAAATTCTTTTTTGACCATTCATAGCAATTTTTCTTTTCATTCTTCCAGAAATTTTCAGTGCGCCCTACGTACTTTTTTTTCCTACATTACCTGTCTTTTTCTTGAGGCTTATATAATGTAGAGCGATTTTCTTATTTTTTTAATATATATATTCAGAATCGAGAACGAGAGCGAGATTGAATTCGAGAACGGAATCTAGTTCAGCAACCGGGGAGAGATTGGAACCAAAATATTAGGACTTGGTTGACAACGTAATCGAGCAATATAAAAAATGGTAGCATTCGTTCTATATTTACGCAAGAGGAACCGGGAGAAGAAGTTAGTAGGTATCTATGAGAATAATTCACATCATTTATTTAAGGTATTGCTTCATTTTTATTGTTAACCTGTAAATTTTTTGCATCGTATTTTTTAACTGAATGTTTTATAATATATTTTTTATTAATCGCTTTGCTCAATTTATCAAAGCGTCTTATTTTCCAACGTGGAGCTCATGAATCTGTACGCAATTATACACAAACATAAAAATAAATTTTCGTTCATTATTTTCCATGTGTAAATTGACGTAATAACATCGCAATAAGTAATCTTTTATTGTGTCTTTTAACTAGCAATCGCTCTTAGCTTCACGCGGGCCATAGAGATTTAAGGTGTCAAACAGGAAATTTTGACGGTAGAGGTCCCAAATTTTATTCAGAAAATACAAAACATGTGAAAGTCACCTTTTGTGATCCGATTTTTTTATATTATTAACTTTAATTTGTCAGTTGCCGTTATACAATTTATTACCTATTTATTATAACACCCAAAAACAATATCAAAAATATTAAAACAGAGATTTACGTTTTAAGTACATGCAAATGGGGCCGATCTAAGCCTCCAAAATTTCTATGAAGTATAATCTATACAAACACTTCAAATTGCCTGTTCTATTTGCAGAAATGAATCCTAGTTTTTATTTGAAACGAAAAAAACTGTTTTGTCGCATCCGACCTTTAAAAATAAGCAAATACGCCCGTATTGTAGAATGTAGTACCGCGGTGTGCGCGAACGCGGAGCACTACACTCCAAGTCAAATTAATAGTACATCACTACGTCACCTTAAAATTAAGTTTTGTACTAGACTCGATAATGCAGACTAAATCATAATCCACAACTTGTTACCGAGACACCACAATTTGTTAACACGTCGTTCACTGTAGGTCATACGCCTAAACGTAACTAGACGACGGTGGAGATCTAAATCTTTGTATATGTATATATTGCCAATGTCCGCTCTATAACTATATCGTATAAACGGATGAAAGGATAATGTTTCACTTCATTTTCTATGGCGATACAATTTTAGTCCTGATCTCGCTCACAATCTTGATACTGATGCCGGACCCGTCCCCGATTCCGATCGGTTGTCGGTCCCGCTATTAATCCCGCCGTAGCCTATGCCACTTGGGACTAGTATAGTTTTCTATCAGCGAAAACATTTTTGGAATCCAAACATTTGTAACTCTTTGTAATATTGAGATGGACGAGAGGTCGTAAACGAGTCGAGTTGCATTAAAATCTAAAATTTTGACCCCCACTCTCGACAGGTGCACAGACTAATAACTGTTTAGCTTGAATCAAATTAAACCATTAATTCCTTGCTTCGAAATATACGTTAAGCCGACGCTCCCGTCTTTTGTCATGTGTACGCACGCCCACAGCGGCTTGACCAAATCCTGACAAATAAATATGATTGTATTTATTTATGTAATATTGATAACTCAATATAGTAGTAAACTTTAAAAAAAAATGGTAAATCGTTTATAAAATTATTATGTATGAGAATTAAGTATGAGACCGTCTTTGCAGTAATAAATAGCACCGATATGCGTGAGACACATTGAACATTTTAAACAAATCCTGAATAAAACGGTTTGTAATTAAAGTAATATTTTTATTTGTTTTTCATTCGCTTCAACTATTTCACAAGACATAAAGATTGATCATTGTCATTTTTAATATCACAATGGACGCCTTAGCTTACCGCTCATGCGGCGATTCGCTGTGCATAAGAGTCATGTATTTAGTCATTTTTCTTGTCGTTGATGACGGCGACTGTAACAACACCCTCCCCTTACTTCAGCCCGACACCCGCGCACGAGGCGCGCTCGGTTCCTGTTCAAATATTACATCGCAGAGTTGTGATAGATACCTAAAATGCGACGCGGGTTTTCCTACTTCTATGTTTGCCGTTGTGATTGCAGTCGAGACCTAACTTTCAGGAATTGCATCACGAAGAAAAATACAACGACGGTTAGCCTCACGCGGTTCAGATGAGGTGCTTCCTTCTCAAAAGCATTTTTCAGAAAAACAGCAACATCCTGTAGCGAAAGAGGACTTTTTTAAATCATGAGAAATCATCGCCTCAAAAGATTTTCATTTTGATTATATTTTTAGTAGACGAGAAAATTTTTATTTACAAAAAAAAGAAAGCAATTCTCCACTAGATAATAATTTTTTTAATGAATAAATCGGACCTTTTTTTCATTCGAAATTCCAACATATATGAAGTAATTCTTTCTACCTAGTTAGAAAAACTGACGCGGTGCGGTAACAGCCCTTCCTAATTGTTAATTCACATTATATTAGGCTTACGTATTACAATCATTTTCCCGCTCGTTTAAATAAAAAAAAAATCATTTAAATAACAGACAATAAACGTGCCAAAGCAACAAATATATGTTCTAATAAGTTACGAATTTAAAATTAAATTGACAAAAAATAATTATTTAATTTAATTGGCTCCGTATTGTTATAAGAAATTTATAGCTATGTTTTAGCAATTATTGACTTTGTTTTCGACTTTGTGACGAACCTTACTTAAAGCTGACTTTTTTTTTTAAATCGGTACCTACGTGGTGGTGTCATGCGGTCTAGATCAAAGCAATCAAACTACTGACAGGATTTTCATAATATGATTTAGCGACGGAAATTACTTTTTTGCTTTCACATCTCAAGCGAAAGGTACGGAACCCTTGTACGGCAAACGCCGCTAGCGTTTGGCGATTTTTTTTTCTCTTTATTTGCCTAGTCATCTGTTCGTCTCTCGTCCATACATTACATAATCGGGGCCGAGTCGACCGTAACCTCACGCCGGTTCATGTCAATTGTGTACTATCAGTGAGATCGGTTATGGAAACTGTGTGTTAAAGTGTTGTATCCATATTTTCTTTCTTTCGTATTTATTCTAACTATTTAGTTATTTAACAGTAATTTTACTGTCTTTGTATCTTCGTTTTTAAATCAACAGCACCATTTTGTAAGTACACATCTACACAATGATTATTACAGGCAGTCTCTTTTAGGCACAGAGCTTACCTCGTTAACAACTTATTCATATATTATAAAACTCGACGTCCTACTGTCTGCCAGTCTGTTTATGTTCTTTTGACGCGAAAACCATTTATACGATCTATATGATTTTTTTTTTAATTCACCCTACGTAACTCGGACAGGTTATACGTATAGGATACAATTTGTTACATAAAGTAACGTATGAATTAGTAGTGACGATGATGACGATGATGATGGAAAAAAAGATGCTTTTGAGGTGCTGAAATGGCTTACGCTATTATATATATTACACATATATAAGTGATATGTGAAAGCCTTTCAATATATTCTATATAGGTATGACTAAAAGATATTATGTACAGTGGTTTAGTTAAATGTAGACAGAAACTTCCTTGATTATTTGATCGTTTTGTCTTCGTAATTCATGGCTTGATATTAATTGTCCCATAAATTGAATATCTATATTTATTGTTAACAACTATCGACGGATTGTTCGGAAAAGTGGCGATTTTGGATATCGTCGAAGATTTGTTTTGACTTAGGCCATCTCTAAATATTAGGGCTTGGTGAATTCTCACCCGTATAAGCATTCACCGGACCCTTAAATTTACCAGTGTAGATATGATGACCGATCTAATCTATTGACCGAGATAATAGTAGCCAGTAATGCACCAAAAAAAGACTTTGAAAGTATTTTGTTTGAATCTTATACCCAAAAATGGAGAGATAGTAACAAGTACTATAGTTACGCATACAAAAGTTTTTTTTTAACTTTGATAAATTGTTGTATGCGCCCCGAGAAGGTTTTTGGTATAAAAAAAAAAACTTATTTTTTACAAAAAAAGACCAGGATTACAATGTAAAGCGGGGTCGGAAATCTGAATAGAAAGCAAATTAGAATAAAGGACGAGATCGAAATCGTAAGAGACAGTGGAACAGAAAACAAAATTGGGGTCATTACCATAAAATAGATCGCTCGAATTAAAAGACGGCTTCACATTTAAAAAATTGTGTAAGTACAATTTTAATAATGTGAATTAGCCACAAGTAAATGAAACGGTTTATAAGCTTTTTATCAAAAGACCTTTTATTTTTTGCAATGAACTATTCCAATGCAATTTGTAGAATCAGCTCGACAATGCCTCAGCATGCAGTCCAACCGTTCCCGGTGAGTGAGGAGTACGTGAAGAACCCGGAGATCAAGCCGGAAGATATCGCCAAGTTCCGGCAGTGGGTGCGCACGCAGCCGCACCTTCCCGACCAACACATCTCGGGTACCGCGCCAAACAGCTCGTATTTCATTTCATTTATTTACGCCACAAAATGCCTGTATTTTATTGTGATTCACGAAACCGTTCTCACGCGAAGCTCACTATGCGTCAATCGATTTATCAATTACATAGTCACGTGTAAATCAGGTTTTACTTGTTGCGCTCCTCTAATGGATATAAAATATGTTCTTTCATTTAATAGATTAATCATATTCCAATCCGAACGTAGTCTCGATCCCGATCTCACCCCTGATCCTGATGATTGTCCCGGACTTAGTTCCAGTATCTTCGATTCCGTTACGAATTCCCATTTTGGTTATCCAAAAATGACATTAAAACGACATTGAAATCTATCAACAGTAACTAACCACATTTCTCCAATAGGTGAATTCTTATGATTATCTATTCACAAACACTATTTATTTTGTTGCAAGTGATTTTTCACACCCTCTATGTTTTATGATTTTTTACTTACCTATGAGTTTGGCTATCCATAATGGGGCCTTATCCCTACGTTTATGTAAGGTTATGAAAAATGGATATGGCAGAAGAAAAATGAAAGTAGAATCAATGCGGCGGAGATTGGATCTCTGCGTAATATTTGTGGAGTGTCTGTGAAAGATAGATGTAGAAACAGTAATGTCAGAAAGCAGTTTCGTTGCAGTGACGCAATGATGTCGTTAAATGGTATGTTGTTGTGGTTTGGCCATCTGAAAAAGATGAATGAAAGTGTCTACTTTTCTACATAGGTCATTCATGTCAGTCTTGACATAAATGACCTATGAAGCGAATATGTGTGTGTTGGAAAGGTCAGCAACGGTCACCCTAGAAAATGCTATGCGAACCAAATTCGTGGCATATTAAAACAGATCCAAATTTTAAGAACCCGAAACCGACGAGCTACCGTGAATAGATTGATGGATGTCAGCATAGCAAGAAATATATCCAAAGAACGTACAATATGGAAACCTATAGTCACTGTCTACCCTTCTGGGAAATAAGCGTGAGTTTATATTATTATTGTTAAGTTATTATAATTTCATCAAAATTAATTCAGTCCTCGTGATTAATAGTCGTTAGTTCTTATAGTTACATTGCGTAAATAAGTCTATGGTACATCGATAAGATCGTGTAAAGCACATAGAGTTGAAGTTTGATAAGTTAATTATGCACGCCTTACAATTTCAAACAAACGATTAGGCTGTCTCATGACCAGTTTTTCTTAAAGCAAAGTCCATCATTAACACAATATCGCTTTTCTGACTTCCTACTAATATAACTGAATATTTTCACAAAATTAGGCAAATTATTAATTTTGTTGTTACAATTGTTAATTATCAATTTTCAAACATTGACATTTCGTTGCTTTTCCACGATTTGAAGTCATCAAAAATTTTTCAGCGCACGTCCATATATGTGTATGAATGTGGGTGTGCATGTGCATGTGTTTGTGCGTGCGTCCGTGTGCGTACCTCTCTCTCTCTCTCTGCTTGTGTAAACTTTGAATATTTTTAAATGTAATTGGAATCAGGCTTGCAAAATCGGAAAATATTTGATTGAATTTAGATGTACTTAAAATTTGACATCGCTTCTATCTATAAATTTTGAAGAATTTAAAAAAAAACTGAATAGACGATTTTGTCATATAATTTCTTCTATTGAACTAATCAATTCCGAAATTTAATCTGCTCTGTTGATTGTTGTAAACTAAATCCATTCATTTCTTTGAAAGGAAAAGCTACAAATAAAAATTTCCAAAGTAATTTGTAGATTTTAAAATATCCATTAATCAAAACTATTTCGTGTTCAAAAAGTTGCGTCGAGCGCCGCAAATCTTGTTGAAATTAATTAAACTATTCAGAAGATATCGTTGGGAGTCGAAAAGTATTAAGAAAAAACGTTTTTTCGAAATAAGTATTGAATTCCTTAACTGATAGACCATTAAAATGCAAATAGTTGAATATAATGAGCTCAAAACTGAAAAAACTGCATTGAATACTTCTAGTCCTCTTCCGATCGTTTGCTTCGTTCAAAAAGTGTACTTTACAAAATACTTGAAAAGTATAAGCTATAAAGAAGTTATATATTTATATAACCCTAATAAAGATATTTGCGTGCCTTTGCCTGTCTGACGAAGTCTAACTCAACAATCGAGCTTGTAGATCCCACTTCTTGTCTTTTTGATTTAGGTTGAAGGGCTAGAAACCATAAAAGTAAAATCATCTAGCCTTGTGCGCTAACGACTCTCGCCATTAAAATATTGACAACTTCCAGAATTGACGACTTTGGCTTTGACGCGACCCAAGTAGTTTAGTTTGGTCTAAATTAAAAACACAAAACCCATTGATTACTTCGTACTTTATCATAAATCGAAATGGATTTAACTTATAGGCCAGGGGGTCTGCCCCGTCCGTTATTATTTTACTCCCCATAAAAATTCTAAATGAACGAGCAAAATGCCATGTAATATAGCAAATGGTGTATTCAGTTACAATATAATTTAACGATGCCGTGGAGCACGACACGTGAGTTAGTTGCGTAGGGTTGTCACACAACGGAAACCTGTAAATAAATTTAAAAAAGAAAACGAAGTTGCGTACTTTTATATTTCTATAATTTTGTGTTATAATTAATTTTCTTTTTATTCCTACTGATTTCAATAAATTTACGTATTATTTTTTTTATTTTGGATAAAATAAGATTTGATTTTCGAATAAAATAAGATTAATATTTTTTTATTGAGTGATGCTCATTAAACCTGATTCGTTATGAGATCCACATTGAAATAAATATATTTTTTATTCGAAAGAACGCTTTTTCTTTGAGTCAACTGCATTTTAACAAAGCATCTTAGCAATAGCATATTTGATTTTGCTTCTTCAAAATATAAACTTTAGAGAGTACTGATAATTTTTTGTTCGTATTACATAGTGGCTTGCGATCTACAAAACATTGAGATATATTATAAAATGTTAAATAAATTATTCAACACGAATCTACTGAATGCTGGAATTAATTTTCTGTCGTTCGAGCGAACGGTGTTGTGGTAACATCCCGTCAACGCCGGAAGCCGCCAAGGTCTTTACGTTGATATGCAATTAACGTGATTATGTGTTCGCATGCTCTATTACAGTTAGGGTCGCGGAATCCTCATACGATTTATGACAAATAAACTATGAATGATTTATATTGTGTTCCTAAATATAATTACAGCGCATTACAATTCGAATGCTCCGTCGTTTAGAGCTTCGCGTTTGTATTAATTTCAAGAAGTACGAACTATGGGGATTTAATCGATTTTTGCCAATAAACGGACTCATGCGTAAGTTAAGTTAATTTCTTGCATAAATTTGATTACGTTATGAAGATGAGTATTGTTTAATTGTTTAAGGCGTTTTGTTGTTAAATATTCATGACTCTTGAAATTTTCCATGGCGTGCGTTGCGCAACTCGCGACAAAGCCGTATAAAAATAATGTAAGATATAATTCTTCCATCAAACTATACTAAAAAAAATAATTGTTACACTTCTATTAACGTTTACTTACGATAAAAAAAAACTTTGTAATTACGTAAAAAAAAAAATTACGCGTGACCTTGTAAATTATGCAAATTGTGTTTTTTACAATTACTCTGAACAAAATTTTTAATTAATAATTGTCGATTAGCAAAAAAAACTTCGTGTCTGCCGAGCGTCCCATGATGCCACATTTAGTTTCTATATTTATTCAAAGAACCCTCCATCGGCGTCTATACAGAGTCACACACATCTAAACCATTCATAAAACATTTTCCACTCTGCATCAGGCACCTCTTCAATCGCTTTGTCAAAACACAAAACAATCAGTGAGCTTTTCGATGATGAAAACTGTTTTACTTTGAGTTTATTTTTTATTTGGGGAAGGAAAAACTACCAAAATGACAAATTGGAATAGTAAGGAAAATTATTTACAAGTTTTACCTGTATCCGGTTCATGAAGTCTCTTGTTTTGAACACCAAACATGCGCGACGTGCCGTCGTGGTGACACAGCAACCGATGTTCTTTTGGCAATTGATCCAAGATATGTTCTTCTATGACAACCGTCAAAATGCGACCACTTCTTTCTTCGTCCGCCAAAGTTACTCAGTCGCGTTTAAATTCGTTAAACCAGCGTTAAGGATTGCTTTACGAGGGTTTTTGACTCTGGACATTATTTAAAGCCTTTGAAGTGATTGCTCTGATTTTAGCTAATATTGAAATGCGTACATGATCATCGGGCCAGAATGTTATAATCGTACATTCACTTTTCAGTAAGACAGGTATTTTAATATGCAATGTTTGTAATATATTTACTCTTACATAATATTTTTTTTATAATTCAATTTTAAAACTAGCCAGTGTCTCTTTATCAAAATTGTTCCACGCAAAACATTTTGCATAGCATGGTGTTCTTACATTTATTTCGTACAAACAAAAATGAATAGACAATATGTTATTATACCAATATTCTTACATCTACATGTTTAATTGTAAAGAACTAAAATCAAAAAATGCAAAGTATTTTAGGTCTACCTTCAATCTCACTCTTAGTCAGTTTATTTCAGCTTCATGTTGCTTTATTTCCAGATTCAGACCTAGTATTAATGTACCACGGCTGCGAAAAGATCGTCAAGCTAGCGGAGTAGGCGCTGAACTTCAATCTTGCTCAAGTAAGAGCTTCAGGAAGCTTTAAGATATTAAAGCTTTCTGAAACACGTTTTCCAGATTTAGACCTATTGCTGACGTACGACTGTTGCAAAAGTACCACAGAAATAGCGAAGAAGGTGCTAGACTTCAAGCTCACTCTCAGTCAGTATATTGCAGCTTCAGGGTGCTCTCTTTCCAGATTTAGACCTCGTGCTGACGTACCACTGCTGCGACAGGAGCGCTGAGGTAGCGAAGCAGGTGCTGGACCTCAACCTCACGCTCCGCACCATGTCGCCCATCTTCGCCGGCAGAGACGTGGACGACAAGGGCCTCGAACGAGCATACCATATCATGTAAAACTACGTTATCTTCATTGCTATTAATGCGGTTTTGCGATATCATCGTCTGCTAGTCTGTCTATAACGTAGTTGTTACTTTAATTTTTTTAGGAAATTGTTTGATTTATTTTGTAATGCTGTATTTTTCATTAGCGAATTTATCGATATGAGTAAATGAAACGCACAAAGATACAATACAGAATATTTAATTGTATTGAAAGAGACATGAGGCTTGGGGCGTATGATTCTTATTTATGTGACCTCTAACATATAATATGGTTTCATCTTACGCCTAAAATACCTAACTGTTTTATCAATTAAGAATTGTGATAAACATTGTATGCACAAAGACAATGAATAAATCACTCCCCACCTATGTTTACGTTGGGACTTTCATCAGGTGTGATGAAACCTTGGCAGTAGGCAGTGCAGGCAGATGTGTCTTAGCAAAATATTGCGAGCTAAGACTGGCTCACGAATGTAACGCTGTGCACTTCTTAAGCGACGTCAAACATTCATTCTTGCTGGGGTGAAAAAAGGCTCCGTAAACCACATGCCACTGACTATATTCGGGATAGCAGGTTTCACAAATCATATCCCCGAAAACATTGCGTAGGATCTTAAAAGCATCCCACGGTAAAAGTTCATATTAGACAGGAGAATGTAGACTAGTTATAATATTTTCTTGTAAGGAATTCGGTTTTCACAATGTCTGTCGGCAAAACCGAATCGGCCGATAGAGAAAATGAAATAATTCATTCTATGTCCATGGGAATAAAGCCGGGATCACATTTGAATAATAGAAAGAATTGCAAATTTCAAATTTGCGCCCAGCGAAGCGGGCGGGTGAGTGCTAGTCATAAACATAAATAATTAGGCCCTCGTGACAAGAGTTGAAAGAAAATGAGTCTATTTTAAATTGAACACTCGTGTTCTTTCGTGGCGTCGAATTCGACGCCGTCGTGGTACTTGTCTTCCATTTTGTGTCTTCTGTCCTTAACGTCCTTGTAGCCGCGAGACAATTCGGAAGGGAGATATAAACGGATGCAGTTTTTCGATGGCGCGTTAAACAGCAAAAGCATTGGACAAAGCATACACCGATAGCAAATATTCTGGCTTGGCCATACTCGATTTGTCCTTATATAGCTGACGTGATGCGATTTCATGTTTCATATCAATCACTGCAAAAACCTAGCAAGAACAGTGGTTTATCAACTTAATGGGAAGTTGTACGGCCTGAGTAATGTATGAGGTTCTACAAATTTGAACTGTGATTTAAGGTTGTTGAGCATACTGCCGACTCGCACGCCAGAAGGATACGCCGTGTTCTACCAGTGCCTCGTGGACTGCGATCCCAAAAACTTCGTCTTTCCTGATGTCATGAAGTAAGCGCTATTCATGAGGATTTATATTTAATATCATAGCACATAATATAAGTTCTTAGATGCCGCATCTACTGGTTGTGCATTGTTTGAGGGAACAAATCCCGCGATCTCTTACAAATATGTACACGTACTGATACATTCATCGTTAAAGTCTTTACATTCTCTGTGTTTGACACATAGTCATTGGGAGAAAAAGTACCAAAAGGTTTGGCTCAAGCTTTCGTTCATCATATTAAAATTAAAAAAAAAAATGAACAATAAAATTTATTACTACATTATTAAAATTAAAATGATATTATAATTACCTGAATGACAGAACTTTTTTTGGTATTTTTTTTTGATAAATCGTGTTTTTGGAAAATATATTTAGATAAGTACGAAAAATATACCAATAAAATATGAATAATATTTTTTGATCTTATCTCATTTTTTTCAAATATCTTTTAGGCATTTTTAAGTGAACACGTTAGTCAAAAAATAAATACTTTATTAATAACAAATAAAGTAATATCAAATTACTTTATTTGACCTTACTTATATATATATTACTAATATATATAAGTAAGGTCAAATAAAGTAACCAATTTTCTTGGTCTAACCTCAAACCAAACATTCATTGCCTTAATGTTGCTGTCTATTGTCAAGTAGCTTTAGTGTTTTTTTGACGGTAAAGCAGTTAGTTGCTCCCAATGATAGTTTTTCTCACAATAAATAAACTTTTTCTCACAAAAGAAGAAACTTGAAAAAAAAACCAAAATCATGAAAAAAAAAAGCATACGAAATCGAACCGGGGTCTTACGTATTTGGGACCGCCTGATTTCCAAACAGTACTATTATAATCTTATCGACAATGGCAAAATTTACTTAGCATTCTAATTCTAATTTATTTCCTGAAAACACGAATAAAACGATATTTTCTAAAACTGAAACTTAGCTAGAATCGATTTATCACCTCCGAAATCCCTCACATTATAAAATTTCATGGAAATCATTGGAGCCGTTTCTGAGATTCTGATTATATACATAAGAATTGCGCTGCTCTTTTAAAGGTATTAGATTAATAGAATATTTTTTTCCAAATTTCTTACTATAGGTAGACAAAACACTATGAAAATTGATGCATCAAATAGCGACACAGATTTTTTAATTATACGTAAGTGCTTCGTCGTTAACTGGAATAACTAACTATCATTGAATTTTATATGTATTTATATGTACATATATACGTACAATTTATATTTCTAAAATTATTTTAATAGGTCCAAAGGCTGTCACAAGTACGGGAAGCTCAAAATTGCATTATCAAAGAAAATAAATTATAATACGACATATTTATTTTATGATTAATCTTTTTGGTGATATTTATCATAAAAGTCGATTTTTTGAACTCGAAGAATTTAAAACTTATTAGGATTATATTTTTGGGCTTGAAAAGTTTAAAAAAGCACAAAGGTCAATCTTTTTAGCTCAAACTCAATAATTTACTATACATTTTTAAAGACTGACCTCGAATGTAGCAAAAAATTTCAAATATGTCATACAAGTACAACCGTTTTTTAAATTTTTGAGCGCTATTAAAAAATAAATCTTTGAGACTATATTTTTGAACGTGTGGGTCTATGAACATATCGGTAAAGACCGTAACGGTAGGGTTTGGGAATGACCTACAGTACAGAGTCAACCGTTTTACAGATTTTTGAAGTTTATCCTTATGAACCGATTTTCATATAAGGCGCCCGGTATGGAAATTTTATGGGCAGTGAAAAGTACAAGCGTTGACTCAAAAGCGTTACCTTATTTATATATATATAGTCGATCTCTACTACTATTTTTATTACTGCGTTCAATGGTAACGTGGCTGGGTCGTCTAAGGCGCTGATTTAAGGCAAGTCTCTTCAGACACGTGGGTTCTAATCCCATCTCTGCAAGAATTTTCTTTCATTTGACTTTATAATTTTTTTTAAATAATTTATAATTTTATTATAACCAAAAATAGGAATTATTTCATATAAAACTATGTAGTGTTTGTACTTGGATACCACCTACTTATTTGAAAAGAATTAATTATAATTACAGAAACTTTTATTTACGTATGCGATTTTCACAAACTTATAGCCGCATTATATATAACATGATTTATGTATAACATTTCCTCGTATCAATATAAATATGAATAAAAGTATAGACATTCTTTCGCTACAAGAAAATATACGTTTATTTATTCCCTTGCCTTGTTATTCCCAAAAACAATAGACTGGAGTTTAAAGAGTAAACTCCAGTCGTGCGTCGAAGCTGACACACACAACTTTTCTTTCATATACTATTTCGACTATAACGTTGATATGTTATAGTCGAAACAATTTAAATCAACAATATATGATTATATGCTTGATTTACTAAAATAAAAATAAAAGCATTAACACTCACTTCGCAAATACTATATTTTTAATGCTTGCATCCACCTGTACATACACAATCGAACATACTTTAAAACACTATTCAAGTTCCTTTTACCAGTTCGGTCATAAACAATACGTATGCACATACTAGAGCTTTGAAGACGGCCAAAGTCCGAGACGTAACTATTGAAATCACAAATAGCGAAGAGTCCACAGTTAATTATGTCTCAAGAGTGACCTGTTAGCTTAGAATTATCTACAATAAAGAAGATGAATGACAAAAACTAGCCGAAATGACTGTAGCTTCGAAAAATGTTTAATTTCTTGATCCACGCTAATATTCTATTATAAATGCTAAAAGTTCATATGTGTAACTGTCTATGCATTTGTTATTTATTCAATGCTAGACAGTTGAATAGATCTATATTTTGACAGAATGATAGCTTGCTTCCCGAGTGTATATGGATATAAATCAGTATTTACCAAAAAAAAAATAATTTCATCTTTCCGATGAATAATGAAAACTACACGGGTGAAGGTACACAAAGAAAAACATGTTACCCATGTAACATGTCAAGCCACAGGGTCTATTTCAAGATATGCTTTTTTAACATGCTATCATTGCATTTAATGGTTTTCGTGTAACATTTTAAACGTTTTTTGAACTTTTTTCGTATGTCTTTTCCTTACATTAGTCCCGTTTTATCTTCGAGTATTATTACGTGGACAGATCTTTAAGTAAAGTTTTTGCACGTTTATATTCTTAACCCTTTAAATAAACTTACACTGTTAAATTTGAGAACAGCTCAACGGAACTGTATAAATATAGTTTATTTAATTCTAAAGCATATGTTATAAAACTCAAAGATTAATTGATTGATAACTATAATTTCCCAGGGCTGTAATGATGACGCTGGACCTGTATCAAGTAGAACAGGGCACCTGGCCGGGGCTGGTCATCGTCTTGGATATGAAGGGTGTGCAGCTCGCCCACCTTTCGCGCTTGGAAATTCAAACACTACAACATTTTATGTATTATTTGCAGGTGAAATGTTGCTATTTTTACTAATAAGGTACCCTTTATAGTAAGGTTAAGACAAAAATAGCCATATACGAATTAGTTTTTTATTGTCAGCAATTCGTCACGTTCATTTATTTTCTTATATTACCCACATCCTTTGAAAGCGTAGGTGCCATAAATTATTAGAAATTTTCATAAATTCTCTAACGTGTCTCTAAGCAATTGATCCTACGTATTACGAAATCGTTTAGTACTATCAAGTGAAGAACTCGTTCATGAATGAAAACCCCGGAAATTATTAATGATATACGCTCACAAACAATACGAAAGAATGATTTGTCGTTTTTCTATTTAACATTAAAGAGGCAGTGACCAAGATCTAGATAGCGATTGAGTTCAAAACCGGACTGGGATGGAATCAACGTAAAGTATAAAATAGTATAAAAAAATCTGAACAACTATTTAACATTGCTCCTGTCGCATAATTTCACCATCGTTCGGCACGTCAAAAACACCATCGGCACCATCTAGATGACTGGCGTTCTACCATCGTACGCTTCAAATTCTATCGTCAACTAATATCTAAGGGAATTTCCGAGAAAGGAGCCCACTTTTTTACTAAAAAGCCAGCAACGCACTAGTGATTAAGGTTTTAGGCCCATGAGCAGCAGTGACTCTCTGCGTCTGCGTCTCAGCGTCTACTCTCTGATGGTCCACATACTCGTTTGCCCCCTTAAAATCCCATAAAAAATACATAAAATACAATGTAAGAATCCATTCAACATCCACCCAAACTAAGCTGCGGAAAATAGACAATAGTATCTCGTGTTCAAATGAAACATAATATTTTATATATGATATGAATTTCAGGAAGCGTTCTTGGCCAAACTCAAAGCGATTCACTATTTAAACGCTCCATCTTTCATGGACAAATTGTTGATGATACTCAAGCCTTTCATGAAAAAGCAACTCATGGACATGTTACACATTCACCAACCAGACTCCAAGGCGGTAGATGAAGTCATACCCAAAGCCGCTTTGCCCAAGGAATACGGAGGACAGCACAAAGATATCAACACTTGGATAGGTATTATTTTTTATTTGTATTATATTTAAATAACGGTAAATCTGATTTATCATGCATTGTCTTCAACAGATCACACGTGGCATGTTGCAAACGTTCTGTTTTGATAAAAAGTAATTTTTATCTGCTATTAAGTATATTTTAACGTTTCTTTATTTTACTGTGAAAACAAATGCTATGCGATGTAAAAATTGACAAAGTCGCCCTGTAAAATGTTATGCAGACCAAATTGTTGGCGTATTAATGAAAGACCAAATTGTTAGCGTTCAAAACCGACCAGCTTGTATGAAACCATAGATGAAGGTCAATGAATCGTAAGAAATATTCAAAATCCCACCATGAGGAAATCTGTGGTCTCTGCACCTATCCTTTTGGAAAATAGGCTTGAAACTTAAAAAGAGTAATGAAATAAATTATGTATAATTCTTTTAATAATAAAAATAATAAATGTAAATTACTAGTTTATGCATGAAATGGTCGTTCTAACAAGCCTACTTAACCAATTAGACTAATAACAATACGAGCGTGGTGATGAGGTCGAAGAGTAAACATTTTATAGAATATCGCTTTTTAAAATTACTGTTTTTTTAGAGTCATTTCCCATTACAAATCCCGATGTGTAGTAGAAACGGCTTACCACTACACTAATGCATTTGTAAAATGCAACTTAAAAAAAAAAACAAATTTTCAGTTGGAAACTGAATTACCAACTTTTGACATTCTTGGGTCGTATTAATAAACCTCAGTCAAGTGATGTGCCACCTTCAGAAGTGACGTGGGAGCGAGACATACATTATTTTCCATAGCGAAATACTATGACCGTCTTGCTCTTTCCAGTCTCGAGATGAGACGCCGCACTTAAGTACGCTTTGTTAATACGACATTATGACAAATTAAGGGATGACGGAAGTCGACCTAGCACAATAAAAATAGAGGAGATCGTTCTGGCACATTTTATTGAAGTTAAATATGCTCTTCAAAGGCGATGATGGTTTAGTGGTTATGTACATTTGTTTCGAGCCGGGAGGCACCGGGTTCGATCCAGATCACTAGATCACAAACCGCCCGTACTATGGGGACCGCGTTAAGCCATCGGCCCTGCTGTTAACAGCGTCCGATCCTCACTGAACCAGTTCGATTGGTCTCAGTGTTTTAACCACTCGATCTGAAATAGAGGTATTATGAGAGGGTATGGCTCAGTAGTAGGGTGATGAAAATCGATACGACAAGTATTAATTTACAGAGGAGTCGTGGCAGAAGGTGAGAGCCAACCGGGAGTACTTCGCGGCGGAGAGCGAGAGGCGCGTCAACGAGGCCAAGAGGCCCGGCAGGCCCCGGAGCGTCACCGACCTGTTTGGCGGCGTCGAAGGAAGCTTCAAGAAATTAGACATCGATTAATTAGAATTGTAATATTGAAAGCCTACGTGATGAGAAATATGTGGTTTGCAAGTCGTAGCTGTAAAATAGCTGTAACAACTTACAGTTATCTATCAAATTTCGTAATTCTTTTCATCCACTTCCACTAGTAGACACTTATTACACTGGGTAGATATTTTAATAATATTATGAGACAAACGATTTTTATGTACCTAATAACTAATTTTAACTTTATGGTACAGCCAAAAAATAACATCTCAACAATGCAATTAACCTGGTATGGCGTACACATTACGTTCAAATTTAACAATAAAATATATACAACGGTGTGCTTCAAATTCTCGCTTGCAATTTCTTGTACACCAGAGAATAAAGCAGCCAAGAAACTCTCGCAGCTGCATCGTCTTCTAGTGTGCAAGGATAGTATCCATTGTCAGAACAGTCCACAGGCATTCTTTCGAGTCTATGCTGTTCACGGTTGAAGAGTGTCACTGCAGATGGAAATCTATACAGCTACATCGTTCTCTGATGTATAAGAAGACGATCCATCAACAAAACAATCCATATTAAGAGTTTCAAGTCTATTTTATTCATTGTTGAAGAGTTTCACCTTAGAGAAAACCCTCATGGTTGCGTCGTCTTCTTGTGTACAACTTACAAGGATACGATTCATTTTAATTCAAGCTGCACATTCATGCTGTTTGTTGTTAAGTAGTTCGATTGTATGTTTTAATACTCCATGTCCAGTCCAGTTCAGCTCGTCCATGACTTTAATTAGGTACCGTTTCGTTTTGATACCATCAAAAACTTAACAATACCTCAATCGTTATAGATTTCTTATTTGATTTTGAGGAGTTTCCTGGTGTATCTTCGAAATCTAAGGTCCCATAACAGTGAAATTGAAATGGGATCACCATGGAACTGTAGGAATCACTCAAATCGGTTCATAAACAAAGAAGTTATCCGTAAACATAGATAAACATACATAAATATATATACCTCTCCCTTTTCTTTGAAGTCTATTAAAAACTACCCTCAAACAAATTACACGCCAAATGTAATCAACATTTAAATAGCACTTATTAATTAAATTCATTAAAGTAAAAGTATTAAAACACGCAAATTTAAAAAGTCATTTGTACAAACATTTCTCAATTATCCATCAATATTATTGCAAATTAATTATGCGTTATTATTATAAGAACATATATCGATTTGTTATCGACGTTATGTATCTATCATTCTAATTTTCATATATCATAGTAATGAATAAAACATTATAATTAAAGTAAACTTAAATATTAAAATCTCTCTTATAATTTCAAAAAACAAATGCAAAAACTGCAAATGTAAATAAATGTTTTCTTTGATTTTATAAATTTTCAAGTGCCGTGCATAAGCATATGGTTTCTTTGTCATCTCTTTGAATATCCACCATAAGAACACGTATAGTGAATATTTTACTTTGTCTGAACAGATGAACGGAAGAACAAACAGACGATGGTGACTTAGTAATAGGGTTTCTGGGTAACTTTTGGGTACGGAACATTAAAATAGCTGACGGAAAAATGGCATGCGTCTATAAAGCGTGATCTTAATCGACTTAGTGTGCTTCTTGTTGTACAAAATAAATTGTTTTGTCAATTACGTTATATCGTTTCCTTTTATTTTACCATTCCTATTCGTCCTATAATTTGTACTAATGTCAGTTCTCAAAAAAAAATTCAGAAATTCCAAATGTGAATGAATATTTTCTTTCATTTTGGCACAGAAAAATAGGCGTCAGTCACCGATGACGCACAATGTTTTTAAGAATATAAATGTTCAAAAAATCGAAAAATATCATTTACATATTTTACAGAGCGATATTATTAGTATATAAAAATATTTCCTTCATATATATATATATTTTTTATTTTATTACAAATACCCGGAATGATAAACGTCAAAACAAGACACACAGAAAACTATTTGTTAACTATCAACTGTTTGAGCAGAACTGAAGGCTTTGAAACATTATTACCATTCATGTACTAACCAGAATTATGATATTATTCCCTTGGCATGAAATGAAAACCGCTTAAATTTTTTCTTCACTTTATTTTATGTATTTAATTATGTATAGTAAATTAAAAATGAGAAAAATACTTGCCCTCGACAAGGAATTTTTCTTCCTACTCGTTTAAAAATAATTGCTTCTCTCAAGTTTCTAAGATATTTTGATTATAAAATTTTTATTAATTTTTTTTTTGAAACAATCTTATAGCAAATGGTAAATAGGCTATTACTCTGATTTTTAGTTTGTTTTAATATTTAGGACTTCTATTTTGTCCCTTTCTAGTATATGTTTGTATTTTTCACAATTTCTTGAAAAATCAAGTTTTTCGGATCGGCGACTTATTAAATTATGTAGACGCTTTAAAATATTGCAAATTTTGTCACCTACTTTATTATTACCATCGATCCGATATGAGAAAAGAACATATAAGGTATTAGATGAAGTGCGATGTTATTTTACTTGATAGGAATAAATATATATTTTTTAAATAACCTTTATTTCTAAAAAAAAAGAAGCAGCTCACTGCAAACAAACACTGTGAACGAAGGGCGTAAATAGCCTTATTTAAGTAAAAGAAGGAATAATTGATTAAGGAAAGCAAAAGAAAGTACCTTAAAAAAGAAACCTTGTGGCGACATCTACTGGCGAACGGACAAATTAGAACTGCTTAACTGAATTACAAAAAATGTATACTTTGAAACATAAATTAATTGAGACGACATTGCCGGAGACTCACCCGCCATGCTTTCACTGAACTTATCCGTTTTGGATATACTCGTGATAACGGGTAAGAAATAATATCAACGCGAAATGGTTAGATGATTCCTTTAATTAATTCACGAAACAAGTAATTGAAACATTGTGTGTTTAAAATAGACAAAACGAATTTAACTGGCAATGGATTTGAACTCGTACACTGCGACTTGATCGGCTGTCGAAACACAAGTCAACCCACCGATGCCAGCTACCTCTACAACCAGGGTTGCCAAAGCCAATTTATCAAAATTTTCAATAATCTATGTCGAATCCTCTAAATTTGGGGAGCATAATCTGCTGATTCCACACGAATTCCTCCTCAAAATAATTTAAAGTTAAAACAAGTTTTATGGTTTTTACGATTTTAATAATATTTGTTATCTTTCATATCCTATCCATATCATTTTTACCACATTTTTGTTACTCGATGGATAAAACTTTTTAACAGATTTTTAATATTTTCCTTTGTTGCCATTAATGACACAACAGTCTTTGTATTTAGTTGTTTGCGGTTTTTTGTTATTAAATTTTTAAGGACACCAAATTTTCGGTTGGCCAATGCTTTCAATGCAGTATCAGTAAGAAGAATATCACATTATATATGTTTGAGAACGAGTATTGTCCCGCACCGTCTTTAGGGCAGAACACTTTATTCCAATAACATTCAGCATCAATGTTAACTCCATGACGTTCTTAGCTATGTTGATCAAAATCCAATAGTGAGCTTGCCATTCGTCGTTTAATTTTTGTGCTTTCATAAATTTAAAAAGGACTGTAAATCGCTTCAGCACAGGTACTAATTGTTGACTTTAAAACTGTTGATTGTCTGTTGTATAAGGTAAAGAAAAAAGGTTTTTCGTATTTTATATACAAAGCCAAGATAATTTATCATCATATTCTATTTTACATTTAATTACAATATATATATACACGCCATTTTGTTCAACAACTTGTTACCATTTTGTAAGTAGTAACGTAATCTTATTGATGTATAAATTTTAAGAGTTCTGATCAAAAAACTGACAAGTAGATTTGACAGTCCTCTCTTGATGGTATCCTCATACTACCTGAAGAATTCTGAAGAGATTGAAACAGGTGAAAATCTGAAGATGCAAGGTCAGGGCTATATGTTGCTTGCATTAACACTTCCCAACCTAATTCTCAATATTTGTTGAGTGGCTAAAGACGTGTGTGGTCTGTTGTTATCATGGTGAAAACCACACCCTTTCTGTTGACCGATTCCGGCCGTCTTTTCTCTACTTCTTGCTCAAGTCTCATTAGCTATTGGCAGTAGAGATACGAGTTAATGGTTTTGCCCGGTAGTAAGAGCTCATAATGAATAATGGTTTTTCAATGTCACTGTACACATATCATCAACTTATTGCCGGTTATTCCGGCGAAGCTTACTTGCCTTTTAACTGTGATATTTTTCACACATTCTTTTCCTCACCAGTAATAAATCTTTTCAAAAATGGTTCAGTTTCATTACGTTTCAATAGAGAATCGCAAACGAATACACTATTCGTTAAATTAATTTTAGGGAGCTCTTAATCGACCCAAGTATCGAGCTTTTTTGTACATTCAGCTTTATTCAAATGGGTCAAAACTGTTTTTTGATCAACCCTCAGCTTTCAGGTATATTGTATGAACTAATGTGCCGATATTGTTCTACTTTTCCAAAATGGCACCGACTTTATCCGTTACAGGTCAACCAGAGCAAGATTCATTTTTGACATCAAATTTACCGGACCGAAAACGCTTAAACCGGTTTTGTGCTACTCTCACCGACATTGTATTAAGTCCGTAAAGGTCACCATTTTTTTGTGGCTTGTGTCGCATTTTTCCTCTTTTTGTAATAAAACGTCAGAATGCATCAAATTTTTACGTTAGTTTTACTCATTTTGGTCGACAGAAAAACAATAAAAAAAATGGCGGGACACCGTGTTTAATTTTTCTTTCTTTTTTTAAATGTCATCTATTTAATGATATCAAAACTAGTTAGAAACAAACAGCACAATCAAAGAGCTTTTACTAAAACTCTTTACTTATAAAATACTAAAATAAATTTTCCACGACGTAATACTTACAGAGGATATAACACATAATAAAGGATCTCTAAAATCAATGCGCTTCGTATAATGTCTGACTTCGATTCTTAAATGTCTTAAACTAATAAATGTCTTAAACTATAAATGTCTTAAACTTGGACATTTCAACTCATGCTCAATTCGTTTTACAGAATGAACTATTTTTACAACAAACGAAAAACTAAAAATGTTGCAAACATTTTTGAAGCTATACTTATGCTACGTTTGAGAACACACATCGAAGTATATTTTTAGCTAGTGAAGAACGCGACGAAGCCGCCACCTAAAAAAAATTTTTTTCGTTTGTGTCATCTATCAAGTTATAAGTCAAACCACAAAATTAAACGCATTAAGATAAAAGACACGTATGTGGCAACAGATGTCTCCACTTCACTGTTACAACGCAAATGATTTATTATCAGCATGAATTGCTAGAACAAGTATTTACTCAGATACAAACAATCGTGTAAAGTAACATACTGAAATAGTATGTATATAAGACTAGTCTTATATACATAGACTAGTCTAGACTAACAGGTTCTGCTGTTGCATTTAACTATAAAAACTTGACGTGCATACGTGTAATCTCTAATTGTATTACTCGTTTGATACAACTAAGTGAATATATACCGCGTGCTAGGACTAAGGTATTCCATGGGAATATATGTTCATAGTAAATATGTATGTTTATTATTGTTTATGTACGCATTTATGTAAATATGTTTTTAAAGACTAATATTTTACACTATCAATTCATATTAAATAAAACCTTATCTATATTTTAGTGCATTTATATTTATTTTTATATTGTGAAAGTTGTGTATCACAATGACTATATTTTTATAAATATTATTTTTTGTAATGTATTTATTGTATATTTAATGACAGAAAACTGAAAATTAAGAAAAATTGTTGAATTTGCATAAATTATTTTAAAATCTAACATAAACAAAATTTTTTGATAAAATAATTATGTAAATTATATTATGATTTTTTACTTACGCCAAAGAGGTATACATTTTCAATTGCTGTACAGAAATATATGGTTTTCTCGTCATTAAAAACGTATTGTGAAAATTTAATTTCGTCTGGACAGATGAACAGAAAATCAAACAGACACACGGTGCTGGCTTAGTAATAGGGTTTCTGTGTAAGTTTTGAGTACGGGTAAATTGTTTTGTCAATTAAGTTACATCGTTTCTTTTATTTATTTCTATTTCTAGTTGGCCTCAGTACAAAAGCAAATAAGATGCCTGACCAATTTTATTAACCACGGCTTCATCCACTTACAAAATAACTAAGTGAATTATAAAGTTATAATTACTCGATAACATAAAATATGTGCAATAAAACAATTTTTATAAAAATAAAAAAAAACCGCCTAAAAAACCTGTTTAAATAATTTTTTTGAACAGTCTTCAAGTTGAAGTCGATTTCAGCTAAAGCAGAGCAAGAGAATATAAAATCTATAAATATGAATATGAAACGTTAAATATTGTTCTTTAAACAATATTTAACGATATATTGTTCTTTAAACAATATTGAACAATATTTATACAATATACAATATTAATACAATACTTAGTTCTTTAAACAACTAATAAGTTGTTTTTGAAGACTGTTAAAGAAATTATTTAAATATGTTTTGAAAACTTTTTTTTTTAATCTGATAAAAGTTATTTTTTTAATTAAAGATATGTCACAGCTCTAATTGATTACAAAATTTTTCATACAGTAAAAGTTGTGTAGTCCAACTATTTTGGTTATGACATTTTAGACTTATGTAACAAGCACTTCGATATAGAAACATGGGAACTTTTAATAAATTCAATAAACTCAAGAATGTTTTATGTGACGCGAATGGCATTCATAATTACAGGTGTCATCAGGGTATTATATATAAAAATTGCAAATCAACTATGAATACCTAGTTTTGGCGTAATACTAGCAAATATCGTACTACTTGGAAATTTATAGTCTCTGTGTACTCTTCGGGAAAATAGACGTGTTTATATTATTATTATTAATAGAATAGCTTGATAAATTAAAAACTACAATTGCAAATAAACAATATTATTTTTATTTTCATTTTATTATCCTATTATAGTAATTAAATAAAAAATGAAGAGACAGAAACATGTTTCAATTAAGTAGATGTATAAAAGTTTCTCTTGCAAGCCACCCTGTTCCCAACAATTGCCTTTCAAAATGCGTAGATACGTCTATCAATACACTAGGATATAATGTACTGTGCTCGTTGAGTTCATCTATTTCATCGTAGAATCAGAAGTAGTATCAGTAATGAGATGCTATTCAGATGTGGCGAAAAATGAGATTCACTTAAAAAACAACGAGTATCACTTCCCTACGTATTATCAATTATTTAGAATTTCCGTTTTATTGGAAACTGGCAATTTTTTTTGTATCAAATTCGACCTTTGCTTTGTTGATCTTTCATTCACTAAACAATCCCCCACAGGAGAACCGCTGGATAGGATAAGAAGTCGAAGTTTTATTTCGTAATTCTTATTCACAACGATATGAAGAAAACATGTCAATGAATTTCGTCAAAATGACGAAAGTTTTACCGTTTCAATATTGTGATATTATTGTATTCAAATACAAATAATACAACACTAGTTTAGTTTCATCAAATCTAATATTAATATTAACAAGTAACATTAGATCCACTACCAAATTTACATAACTCGGCTAATAAAGAAGGTCTATGTCGTCAATTATATCAGTCGATGTCCAGCCTCTTGAAGCTGCCCCGCATCTCGGACAGGTCTTCGGAGACGCGCGACGCGGCCGGCCGTCTGGATTCATCCACGCGCTTCCTGCTCTCATCCTTGAAGAACTCCCGGTTGGCGCGCAGCCTCTCAATGAGATTCTCTTTGATAGTGTTGTAGTCCATGTATTGTCCGCCGCTTTCTTTAGGCAGTGCTTCCTTTGGAATAAATTTCTCGATAGTATCCGATTTGATCTGATGAATGTGAACAATGTCTAATAGCTCTTTCTTTATGAAAGGCTTCAGCAGCATCATAAGTCTGTCCATAAAATAGGGTGCATTGAGGAAGTGGACTCCTTTTAATCTCACCAACATCGCTTCCTGCAAAAAGTACAGCGTTTGCCTGACAGTCGTGACATCGAGTTTAGTGACGTGGCCGATGACGGCCTGATCGAGATCGATGATGATCTCGAAGCCCGGCCAAGTTCCATCCTCGCGTTGCCACAAGTCGAAAACCATCATGAACACCTTCACGCTTTCGTTGAAGATGAAGCACTTGGGATCGGTGTCCAGTAAGTGGCAGTAGAAAATGCGATGGCCTTGAAGAGACGGTGTCGGTAGCGGTGCGTATAATCTAGAAAGAAATAGACAAACCAGCCAGTTTGTGAGTACGGTTATGTTAGTATAATCAATTTTGTTTTGATGGTGTATCGTTATGTGTATATATATCTTAAAACAATTATTAGTCAATTTCAAAACAGAAATCGGTAAAAAGCACAGAATATAAAGAGAGGATAGAAGTGGTATATAAGCCACTCAGTGTCGCTATATTATTGATTGGGTTTTACAAGGCAAAAACGTTTATAAAAATGTTTTGAAATTCTCAGTTACACTTTATTATTACTGTCTAAAGCCTAAAATTTTTGCACCATATTTACATATAAATATTCGGGTATCAGTAGATAATAAAAAAGTGAAATGTAAACGTACGAATTATAAAACTTAATACTTGTGAGAACAAGATATATTTTACAAACTATTTAGTTCGAAGGAATTATTTTTTATGATTTTGCTTTGAGTGTTGTAACCAGTTAAAGCTAACATCCATAATTGTTCAAAAATAGTGCTAATAATTGTAACAATTAAAATAATTAGCAAAATTTTTGTAAAATAGTACATTTGACTACTACTATAAAATACAATATTTAGTTATTTAATCATATACCTTTATTGAAGTATTACGTAAATAATTAAATATTATCCTTTAAATTTATATATAGTTATTAAGCAACTGTCTTTCATTGACGTGTTGGCGTTTTTAACAAAAAAGTTAACTTTTATAGTATATTAATTCTAATATAGCATAGCTTGTTAACTTTAACTAAATACGGATTTCATAAAAATTATTTTGTCAACTAAAGTTAATTTTCAAAGGCAACTCCACATAATGAAACCAACAATTTAACAAATAACCAAAATCTTTACCATTTAAAAATTACTCAATAAATAGTTTTATCGATATCACGTATTCGAAATTACAACGCTAACTAAGCACTAGTATGGAAAATGTAATTCTTTTTTTAATGAATTTAATTAGGGAATGTAAAGAAAGAAATGTAATTTAATTAGGATTTTTAATTTGCCGTTAACAAGAAATATCTCTTCTGGTCATAGTCATATATACTTATCATACTTATGATCATAAGTATGACCATACTTAACATGGAGATTACACGTTACAATCATGAGAACGGCGTTTTAAACATTATTCAGAGGAGCTCCTTTCGTTGCAAACTTCTACTAAATACAACGCGCGTTGCGAGTTCATTCCGCCATTTGCTCATATAACGGGCACGCGTTTCCCGCCCACTTACAACTTCTATTCTCTCTTTATGTTCTGTGGGTAAAAGGAATCGAGATCGAGACAAGCATCGGCACCGTGATTACTTTGATCGACGAAAATGCGTTGAACATGCGCCCACGAGTAAACAGCCGAGGATAGCAATTAATAGCTTCTACTTTACTCACATGGTGTTCAAGCAGCGCATGACGGATGGACTCAAGTCTCTATCTTTGAAATATGTCGCAAAAAGAGTCCTCAACGTGAAGTGCAGGTCCAACACTTGCTTGGACACCTCTGGGCTGCAGTCACAGCAATGATAAGTCAAAACGAGATCCAAATCTAAAAAAAAAATAATTATATAAGGGATGCAGTTGATTTCATTTTATCATAATTATTAAAAATTAAATTCTCCGCAAATTAAAACTCTCCACGATTTTAATTTAGGTCTAAAATTCGGCCGGTTATACACACTAAAGTTTTTTAATAAATGCTTAATTGTTAACAAAATAATGTACATTCTCGTTTAGGGCAGGGAAATTAAATTTTAATATCAATTTTTCAAATGTTACCTACCGTTGTCAGTAATACGTAAATCGATGGAATAATGACATTTTGGAATAGCTTACGAGGAATGCTCAATATAGTATCGACATTCGTGATAGCTGTTTATGTGAAAATTGCATTAGAAGAATTTGGAAAACCTCGCCAACAATATTTATTATTATAAACTCACGGCGTTGTTTCCGAAGTGGGTTTACCAGAGATGCCATATGTGTACGCATCCACGTTTTGCAGTTTGTCAGTTTGCAAGTTGCACAGAACTATCTATCACTATCACAGAGAAGTAAATTTTCACCTACCCTCGAGGTGTGGGTTTCATCCCCACGTTCATTGTCAACGAATGCCATTGTTAAATTAACAAATGTACTTAAGTATAGAAAACTCATCGGTTTACATTCGGGATCGCACCTCCAAGCTTTCGGATGTCGATTTGAATATCCCACCACGGAGATACCGTTGCATTTGCAATTTTTATGTTTATATCCTTATAAAAAAAGGTCATTTCAATGTTCAAGACATATTAATATCATAATACTCGAGATATACACGGCAACATCGAACAAAGCGCCTCGGATAAACGATCAGCATTTACTAATATCGAATTAACAGTAAAAAAAGACAAAAATAGAAAGCGGCAGGCGTGCGAGCTGCGATCAAGTGTGGCCATTACTCGCACTCTGCGGTAAATCCTTGCGGAACGTAGCGGACGCGTCAGTCTCTATTATGCTATGTTGTTAAACGACTGATTCTTGTATATACAGGATGGAATCGATCATGCATCTTTTCGCAAATATTCATAATCTCCTTATTTTTCAGAACCACTTTGCTAAAATAGCTATAACATAAATGTATCATTGAAAATACACTTACAAATAATGTAAAATAATATAGACACAACCCTCCTAAATGCTCGATTAGACCACAAGCGCGGTAGTCGCGTCGCTGCCCTGCGTGACAAACTCAAAGTCTGCGTTGCGCTAAAGCTCATTTTTTTAAAAGCATTTTTTTAAAGAATTAGTCAGGTCAATTACCTAAAAATGACACTTGATGTGTTCAGTGATTTCAATCGCGCATGTTATAAATGTCGCATTCGTAAACACAATAAATATTAATCGCACACAATATTATATTCAAAAATGTCAATATCGTAAACGTAACACATACTATAACTGTAACCTAAAATTCTATCATTACAAAAACGTCTCTATCGTTAAAAATTAAAAAAAAAAACAGCGAATACCTAACTTGCACGGAGGAAGTTCAACGACCGAACGCGATGGTATGTCGGGAGCCACGACCGTCAGCGCCGATAAGGATGTAAGATGGTAAATTTTTAGTACAAGTTCTAAGCTATTTGTCTCAGAAACCGCTTCTTCAATGATTATGATTTCTTTGGCAAAATTGTTCTAAAAAAAGAGGTGATTATGAATATATGCGGAAAGATGCATGATCGATTCCAATATATAGAATGAAGATTAGCATTGTTTTTGAAGCATGCTATTAAGACAATTATGTGTAATAAATGCGTATCACGATCTGCTCCCACTTCATACACTTGTATGCTTAAATCTCATATATAATACATTCGATTTATGGCAAATAAAAAGTATGTAATACTGTTTACCTGCACGTTCTCCAAATGCCATATCTTTCTTATTCTGAATATTGATAATTATATTTTATTTTATTTTTCTTTATATATTCATGGAAAACTTTCAGCTATTATGATTCAATATAAATAATTAATTATATCTATGTTAGCTAATTATAAGATTTCGCTTATAAACAAAAAATAAAATTTTAGAAACACATGCGAAATATAATATTAAAAAACAAAGGAAAAACGAATAAATGAATTAAATGGATTCCAGAGTTGTGATGAATATTCCAAACTATTACGGACAGAGGAACAATATAAAATTTTAATAATTTTAATATTCGTTAAATTAACTGGAGACCGTATAACAAATACGAGAGCTTTGAAAGTTTTTTTAGAATAGCATCAATATATAAGTCAAAGAGCAATTTTGCGTCCAGAACAATATTCAAATGTACTGTTTTATCAGTCTTTGTTATGATTTGATCGTCGAATTTCAGAAGTAATTTTCGTTTTCTAATGAAACTGATACATGAGCATTTGCATATATCGAGGTCAAGCTTATTATTCACGCATTATGTTGCAAATCTATCCAAGATCATCTAAAATTCATGTGTGTGTTCAAAACGATTGATGCAGTCAGAGGAAAACCATCTAATAAAATTACTGTGAATACCTGCTAAATCTAGCTTAGCTAGAAGTATAACGGTCGAATGCGTTCTACCGTTTAAATTAGACTATAGTATATGAATAGGTATATATATATATATATATATATATATAGATTAGCCTATATATAGAGAGACAGTATACATAAAAGACTATATATATGTAGAGTAAATGTATATTAGACTATAGTATATATAGTATGTGTAAACTAAATCAATTTGATCGTCTCTACTCATACAATCAGTTATTAATTCATTGGCTACCAGTAGATTTATAGTGAAAGATCTTTTTTGCAGGAATCCATGTTTTTTGGAATGAAAAACTTTCCTTAGCGATGCATACACCTGACTGTACACTATGCGTTCGAATATTTTCGTGAACATGCAAAGTTTGGATATGTGACGGTCATTTTCATTATGAACAGGAGTAAAAAAAAGCTGATTTCCATAAATTAGGTGCAATACCTTCACGTACTGTTCGTTTATAGAGTAATGTAAGCGGTAGCAACAAACTGTCAACGCATTTAACAATGAAGTGGATGGAGATTGGTAGAATCTAGTCTAGCAGTCTTTTTGAGGACAACTTTTTTTTAGCAAATTAACGACTTCATTGTTAGAAATCAAAATGTCGTTTGTGACTCCCGTATTGGGAACATATAAGGTAATATTTGAATAATTACAGGTTTTAGTGCATGGAAGAAAGCCAGAGTGGAAATACTTGGAGAAAAGATTTGTAATAGCTTTATTATAAGATTTAATAAATAAACAAAATGATTGATATTTAGTGTTGTAATTTTGTATAAAATTGGCACATAAAATTAAACGTGCCGTTTTTTGCACTGCTTTCACTTCAAACGGGTTCGATGGATATGAAAACCTATGTATTTATTAAAATAATAATGATTTTAATCCACACATAAGTCTTCATACTCTTGACTTATCGATAGTTCAACATCACAAGGTAAAATGTCATATGCAGAAAAAAATTAGTGTCGTATCCGCTCCAGAAAAGATACGATACGATATGCAACTAAGTTCAAACGTCTCCCATATGCACCACAAGCAATCCATTAAGTTATTAGGCACATAAATAAAATGAATGAAATGCGACGTTGTATCCTTGTAACTTCCTAGTTGCTAAAACATCTTTATCATTAAAACACAAACAATTATACTAATAATGACAATGATAATAGAACCGTTTTTCTCACCCGTCCGTAATCATGTTTCATTAATATTAATGACATAACATCGTACCTACTGGGTCGAAATATGAAAATTACTTGAGCAACATGTACACATACTCGCTTTGTTAATACTGAACTTTAACAGTTTGAATAAAAAAAAAGTACAGACAAAAACTTGTTTTGCCGATTTTATAGTCAAGTAAATGTATCTTAACTAAGATTAGACTCTCGAGGTTACCACCATCGCCGTTGAAATTTAAAAATTCTTCACTGGATACAAGTCTCTTTTAGGGCATGCCCTAATCGGCCAGCTGGATCAACCTGTTGGTGCTCGCAGTACTGCTGATATACCTACTTGAGTACACTAGAAAAGAATTTATTATGGGACGCAGGTCTATTCAATTTCCATAAATCCACATTTCGAAAACTATAAATCATTTGTAATATCAATAATAACCCTGTATAAGCTTTCTTCTAAAACTATCCATTTAGCGATAACATAATAATTCATTGTACAGTGTAACCATAATATAATAATACATGCATTAAGTAGGAAGTGCGATTTGATAAGTAAAACAAAAAGTGCATTATTTAGACGACCTTACAACCACCTCGATTATTTAGTAATGTGATCGCCTAACAGTTGCTAAAAATAGAACGGGCATTAACATTAATGTCTTGAGAAGTTTAGAAGGAATTAGAAAATCTATAGGATAAACAATAAAAAGGTTCCAGTTTTATGTACTAACGGTATGTGTAAATTGAAATCTTCGCAGTCCATTGAACGTCATAAACAACCAGCACGATTATTATTCTCTACATACGACGCAGCAATGAATCACGTCATAGCGCGCAGTGAACTCGTTTGACGCGGTCGACCTTGCTTCAACCGGTTCCTTTTATTGCCCCTCATATATCAATTTTAGGAGAACCCAATTTTCGTCGCCACTGTATGTACACATAACTGTTTATAGTTACAATATTTTATCGCTAATTCATTCAATTAGTAATAAAGTATTTGTAATTCTTTTACCAATAATTTAGGATAAATTCCAAATAAGCTAAATCTACCTGACCTACAACAATGTTAACTTCCGTTGTAACTTGTTACAGTAATTAGATAATATTCACTGCGTTTGTGGTAGGACTATTACAGTGTATGTAGGTCACATTTTTTTTTTATTAATAAAAATGGAAATCTATATGGTCACATCTTTTTTTTATTAATCAAAATAATAATATATATCTAAATCATCATTAAAATTTAAATGAGGTCCGTACTATTTTGTATACAATTCTCTTAAATTTTTTTTCAAGTACGCATCTATACCATTATGTAAATCTTTATCGTCTCTCAATTTTTCAACACAATCAATTTTTGTTTTTAATTTCGTGATTGTAATTTGTTTTACGACTAACTGGCCCCAATTCCACCGTTTTTTAAATTTATGTTTGTCTGTCTGTCTGCATGTCGCTTTATAACTGAAGAACAGCTTGACCGGTGATGAGAATTGGTATACTGTAATTACATACGATTATGTCACACACATATTGTCATACTCATAATAGGCTACTGTACGTCTGTGTGTCTTTTTATAACTGTAAAACGGTTTAACCGATTGTAATGAAATTTTCTATAAAGAACATATATGTTTATATATATATATATATATATATATATATATATATATATATATATATATATATACATATACATATATTTATATAAACATATATGTTCTTTATAGAATTTCATTACAATTTATGGAGAACATAATAATTCATTACAATCGGTTCTCTAGCGGACAAAATTGAAAGTTAATTTTACATTCGTAATCGGATCGGAATTCAGATATCTAGTGTGAAACGGCTGTTCAAAACTTACTGAACGCCTAGTCTTCCGGACTTCAATTATAATTTAGCAATGACTTTTTTTTTGTAATCTAATATGCCTGCAGTTTGACTAGCATTAGCATAGAATGAATTCCCTCACCGGTTACATCGACCTACGTCGCTTTTAATTCTGATCCCGATGATAATACCGTTCTCGGTGTGAGCTCTAGGCTCGTATTGATGAACGTCATTCAGTTGATGCGCTACCTCAAGAAGTGACGTGGGAGCAAAACATATATTATTTTTTATAGCGAAGCACTATAACTGTCTGTCTTCCATTCTAAAGATGGAACGTCTGGTGTCTAATGTCTCGATCCGAATAACCGATCTCGGCATTCCCTTAAGCGTGGACTTTAGTAATAACATATGACCGATTCAACTTGTTTTTGTACATTTTTTTACATAAAATGCATTTTATATCTTTTCGATGACTTCATCTGCTTTTTTGCGAAACCTGATTACGAACCGCCCAGCCGTCAGCATGTCATTGAAAAACGAACAACCAAACAAACACACTTTTACATTTATAATATTATAAATAATCTAAATTCGTGTATAAACGATTCCGCGTTAAATCAATTAATGATTGCAGAATTAGGTCACTTATAACATGTCATTTTATTGTTGATTGCGATTACTTAAGCACTACGAAAAGTTACTAAAGAAAGTGTCACCATTTTTGTTCGGATTCATATGTCATGACAGAAATCACAAACGTTTTCAGCATATTAGAGTAAGAGCCCGTGAACCCCAGGCCTTAGTTATTTTATAAAAGCTGAAAGTTAGTCAGCGCATGCGCACGACACAGGAAAGAACGATGGACCATCATGAAGTTTGGGTTATCGTGGCTTTGCCAGGTAAACGGTGCTAAAGGTGTGTACAATACCAACCTAAACTCATTAAATAATAAGGTGCGTTTTTTTTATATTTCCTTCAAGATATTATTAAAAATCACGTCATTTATTGCCAGATACTTAACATCGTAGCGGCCCCTTGCCAGACACCCCTAATATTCCATTAAAAGCAATTATACTTAAGTCTAAGACTAAAATTACAATTTATGTCTAAGAAATTAATATTTAAGGTAATTCGCACACTTACAGTCCGATAAATACGGAATTGTTTGTATTATTTCCTTACTCTCTGATTTGTTATCTTTTATTTTCTCTTACTTTGAGTTATTTCGAATACTTTACCAATTTTTCATTCATGTCTCAGAGACTATGTTGTAAATGTCAATCAAATATTCCTCTTTAAATTCATTATGTATTGACTGGGATGTTAGGTAAGTTTTTTATAACAATCTCATGAGGAGATTCTTGGTTAGAGTGACATATGCAAATAAACTTGCCAGCGCATATTTATATAAAAAATAATCTGTGTAAATTTTATTAACACCGTAGAAAAATAAATTCGGTGTTACAACCACTTTAAATTGTTAATTTTTTTTTTAATCAATAAAAGGTTATAAAAAAAATAAATAAGATAACACTCAAAAATTTTATGAAGAATAGATTAACGACGTTACAAATTATTATTATAAAAAGAAAAATAATGGTATTTTATTCATTATCATCATTATAATGAATATTATCATTTCTTTCGTCCCGGTTAATCCATTCGATTTCACAGTCTTCTTCATCATCGTGAGTTTCTGTAAAGTTATGAAAAAGTTAATGGAAACGAATGTAGTTTAAAATAATGTGTAATAGTTTGAAGTGGTATATTTATATCTGAGACTGTTTTTATCTCATCTCTGACCTAACTTGGCGTGTCACTTTCGACCGAACTATTTACTTCTGTGGTTGAATTAATATTTTCCCTCACTTCTTCAAGTCCCCAAGTGTCCACATCTACCTGAGAAGTTGAAGGTTGAGGTTCTGTTGATTGACAAGCTTATGGTGGGTGAGATACGGTCAACTCAGACAAATGCGATGAACCTGGTATTGAATTGTCTGTTGATATATTTGCGTCTTTAGCTATTTCTTTTTCTTGATCTGGTACAACGATCTTTTCAGAATTCATCAGTCCTGTGAATGATTTGTAACATTCCCTGTGTTACACTTCACAAGGAAGAATGATGTGATTCAATTTAAGGTTATGTTTTTTTGGCAATTTTAAAATTAATTCACATTTTTTCAATGTCTCGTAAGAAAACAATATTAATTTTCCACTACTTTTTTTACAAATAACGCAAATTAACTATTACCCTATATCCTTGTCTGGCAAGGGGTTGGAACTATCCAAATTGATGAGGAAACATCATCTAATTAATACCCAAGAATTATATATAAGAACCAACCTTTATACAGTAATGTAAGTACAGTTACAATTAAATTAATATTAGTAGTATCTGGCAAGAGATTGCCACGATGTTATCTGGCAATGAATAACGTGATTTTTAATAATATCCTGAAGGAAATATAAAAAAATCGCACCTTATTATTTGATGAATTTAGGTTGGTGTTTTACACTACTTTAGTACTGTTTCCCTGCCAAAGCCACAGTAATCCAAACTTCATCATGGTCCATCGTTCTTGCCTGTGTCGGGCGCATACGCTGACAAACATTCAGCGTTTATAAAATAACGAAGGTCTGGGGTTCACGGGCTCTTAAGCTATATATGACTTTCATTTTCAGCCAGTTTCCTAATTTAACAAAAATCTGGAGAAAACCATTCTAAATAAAGGTAAAATCAAACACGAAATTGAAAAATAAAAACCGGCCGAATGAGGTTAGCCTCGCACATCGCCTACTGTATATTCTTTAATCTGACTAAAATTCATAACTTGAATAAAAACCAAAAGGTCTCAACTAAAATAAAAATGTTATACGGGATGAAAATTACAGGTTACAGATTACAAAATTACTCGCAATTAAACCCATCATAAAAGCAACCACCAGATCAATTTAACTAATTTGTCCTTGGTAAAATTAAACAACATTTCATACGCATTTTCCCTTCACAAATATTTTTCGTTACAATCAGAATGTACGACTTACAATTTTCATGTAGTTTTTCTGTAAAACGTATGTAATGTCCTATTTTGAGTTCTAAAAATTTCCATACTAAATTAGGAGAAAGCTTGATTATTATATATTTTTTTTAATATCATTTAAATTGTTTTAAAATCATAAGAAATTTAGTTGCAATTCTCACAACATGCTCGTTCGCGCGATACCCATATCACATGGTGCTCATGACAATAATTATGTTTTCTGATGTTTCGATTGACCACGAAAGGTAAAGTTAATGCCTCAAATTATTATATAGTTATTTAAGCTATACGTCCTTGATTGGGCCAGCAAACTAACTATAGATGCAGCGAAAATAGGCTTTGATGGACGGTCGGAGAGATAAACACAGAACCATGAAAAAGAGACTTGAAAGTGATCTTATAAAAGTTTAGTTTTTCATCCGATGTACGGAACCCTAACAAAGAAAATAACAGAGTCGGTCACGAGTTAAAAAATAATACAATCAGAAATACAACGTTTCTTTGATAAATATTCAACGAGTATTAAAAGGTTACTTTCAGAAATATTAAGTACCACGCGCATTGCAGAAATGTAAAAAAAAAAACATAATAGAAATAAATAGGTGTTTGGAGTTTTAAAGTTTTTATATGCGCTTATACGAACTATTTTCATTTTTGTAAGTCCTATTAAATGGTATCAAAATGAATCAAATCCAGCAAATAAAGTATATTTAGTAAAATTACTAAATATATTTTTAGTCATTTTCAAATCAATCATCAGCAATTCCATAAAAATAATTGAAACATTTACATTTATTTAATAATTTTCTTGCTACTCAGCCGAATATCCACTAAAAACTTTGTAGTAAATTCAATATGATTTTCAATTAGAATTAAAACGAAGTAATAGTATATTCCGGTCGACTGAAAGCAAATTCGAACTGAATTAACGAAATTGGAAACAAACAGACCCGGGCGGGAAAGTTAAGCGAATATTTTATAAACAGCTTATTTCACAGATGGAAATGGAATATAGGATTTCTCTCCGAAGTAAGTGTTTTCCTCTCCCAACCATGAGAACAAACTTTGAACGTATCATGTAAATATCCTGGACAACCGAGCTTCGCTCGGCGTCTCTCGGGTGTTGGCTACGGGAATACGATAATTTTCTATAGGGAAAATTGCTTATGTTCATTTCCAATAATAAAAATTTACATACTTAACGTCATATAGTACCAACTGTTAAAACGTAACGTTGTGTTCACTGATGTTTCTGCGCCATATCCAATATCATAGCCACAATGCAGTTATCTCAAAAAACGCTACTAAACATTTTTTTTTTTTGTAAAAACCTTTTTTTTAAAGACGACTTCTACATTGTTAAACTTGAAAAGTAACAACTTGTTCAGGTACAAATTGCTATCAAAATCGGTGACGAGCAATGTCACATATGATAAGAAGCTCGTTTGATCAGCGAGGTGATTATCACCAAGTGATCACGGACTCTCGGTAGAAACCGATATGAAATATCGAGCCTTGGAAAGGCATTTCATTTATATTCGTAAACTGTTATACTAAACGCGCAATGGATCAATAAATCATACTATTATAAGTAACTATTATCGCACACATTGAACTAAAACAAACATATATATATAGTTCTGTATAGCTTATGATACGCAGTGTATACATTTGAAAAACATAGTTGATGACAAAATTATAAGAACACAAAAAAACGCTATTGTCAAAAATACATATATAATTTCACATTTAAAATAGCGCGCTGCAAAAATTAAGGTAAAGATAATTGAGGAAGTTAGCCCACACCAGTCACGGTCTTTATGACCGAATAAAACATGTAGAAATGATAAAATCACGGAACCGGTATAACTCGCAGTCTATTGAACTATGTAAATCCATACAATATTGTATGTGTGTGTAATAAGACAGTCGAGAGGAAAATATGCTCAATAAGGATATTTGAGAATTACTAACCTCAAAGGAAATTAAAAACGTTAACAGAATACATTACAATGGTTTTTACAACATTTGGCCGTCTGTTTGCGCATTTGTTTGCGAACTCCGCAAAAACTACTGAACAGAATTTGATGAAATTTGATATAGTAATAAACTGTACCCCATAATAACAAATAGAATAATTTTTATCTCGTTTCGATGTTATTTTCTATATTATGTATATTTTGAACAGAACTGGATTCTACGTCAAATCTAGAATTGGAATCGAAAGTGGGCAAAGTGTTGTGATTGAAACCAGGAACAAGCTCAGGATTATAGTTGACATCGTTCTATTTTTGAATGAAAGAAGAACAGAAGAAAACTCATTTGTATTCAAATGTCATTAGGAAAATCATGTTTTGTCAGCAATTCGATCGAAGATAATCCACATGTACATTTGTATATGTATAAATTTTATCCACGTATAAATTTATTATAATAAATTCTGTTTCAAATATTTTATGAGTGGCTTGATTTACAAATACGATTTTTATCTTTACAGAAACCGATTCAGTGAAAACATCAAAATGAGAATCATTCCGAAGACGATATTGAAGAATAAGAGAAAATGTAAACACGGATATAAAAACGCGTTATTTTTAAAATTGCATAAACAATTATTTTCATTTGTCAAATTCGTATTTTGCCTTAAGGAAAAGAAAAATACAAATAAAATGCTAATTATATTCTTTGTGTTATCTATTTTTTATTGTAATCTGATATTTATTATTGTCCCATATTCGGCCAATCGTCTCCCATCATTCATGGTCCATCAAACGGCAATGAAATGTTTGATTCCATAATTATAACATTTTTTATATGCATAATATATAATAATATAGTCAGTTGTATGCAAATTGAATGGAAGCACACACGTGTGCTCGCGCTGTATGTAAGGTTTCGCTGCCCTTAAATAATACCGGCCGTCAACAACATATGAAAAATTGAAATTTGTTAAAAAAACATTTGAAATGTCACTTCTTTGGACACTTCCAGAAGTGCCTTGACTTGAACAACCGCGATAATCGTTTCCTATCGCTATTTTTGAACAGCTATAATGGCATATTTTGAATGTCCAAACGGCAACTTTGCAAATATACTTTCTAAGTAGGGCCCGATTTATATACCTACTGCGCCTGATTGATTCGATAGCTAGACATCGCCGCTGGGCTTAGTGAATCCTTATCTCGTGTATAATAGGCATCAGAAAGTGATTAAGCAAAATCTAGAGTTTGTTATCTGTCGGCCACTGGATCTTAGACTAACTCCTGTCTAGTGTTAAGTTTAAAAAATGAAAATTATTGTAATCCGAAAATTGTCACAAACGATCGAATTTTTCAATTCACACTGCACGAATAAACGAAAAGCAGTGACCTCGAACTAAATTACCACAGCTACAGCACTCTTACCCAATCAATATGAAATTAAGTTATAGACACACGGTATAACTGCTAATCTAATCAATCTGCCATGTTTGGGTGGCATATGTAAACATTATCTAAAATCTTCAAACGAGCAATTCTTGTAGATATATATATATATAATCAGAATGTCGGAAACGGCTCCAACAATTTCCATGAATTTTAGTATGCGGGGGGTTTCGGGGGCGATAAATCGATCTAGCTAGGTTTCATTTTTAGAAAACCTTGTTTTTTTTCGTGTTTTCAGGCAATAAATTATAATTAGAATATGAAGGTAAATTTAGTCACTGTCAACTAGATTATAACAGTTACACACAGTTAGAATAGCGGGCGATCACGTAGACCCCGGAAGATCCCGGGGTCTTCTAAGACCCCGGTTCGATTCCACATAATTAATTTCTTCAAGTTTTTCTTTTCAAGTTTCTTTTTTTGTGAGAACTATTATTGGGAGCAACTGTTCTACCGACGCAGCAATATTAAAGCTACTTGACAATAGATGGCACAGTTAAACAACACTAAGCCAATGAGTGCTTGGTTTGAGGTTAGACCAAGAAAAAATTTGTTTACTTATGTTATTGATAAAATATGCGTCTTTTTAACTAACGTGTTCATTTAAAAATGCCTAAACGATGTTTGAAAATAACGCGGTAAGATCGAAAAATATTATTCATTAGTATTTAATTCGTATCTAAATACATTTTCTAAAAAATTACGATTTATCAAAAAAAAAATTAAAAAGTGTGTCAGCTCCGACGCATGAATGGAGTTTACTGCTTTTAGATGATATCGTATTAGTATAATGGTAAATGAAAGCATCTATTATATTATTCAAAGCATAATACACAATTCATTTATTTACGTTAATAGTAAAACAATTAATTCGTCATTTAAGAAAATATTGAAAATAATTATGTTATTCAATAAAATTTTTAGTAACATTGATTTTCTATAATTGACGTTATCTTGCGTAATGTTTATCACAGGAACAATAGCGGTATCATTAAACACTGAAACAATTGGTTTATGGTAACTAAAATATGATACATGAATGTCGGAAGATACATGTGTGATAAATCGTGAAAACATCGCATCAATAGTTGTACCATATCTAATTGTCCCTAGTGTTCTGGCAGAAATTAAATCTAAGGTCAGTTCATCTTTCAGAAATTGTACTAAACGGAAACCATCTTCTTAATTAAATTCAATATTAAAATCTCCACCAAGTATAAGTGGTATTTGTCACATTCTGATTGATTGAAATGTAAACAGTAACCATGACGATTTCTTTATTTCAGTAACCATGACGACAGCGTAACGTCATTTATCTAACACTTGATTTTACTCCCATAAAATTCCATACCCCGGGCCTAAATATGACATCGATTCTTAAGGAGTAAACTCCAATAAACAAATACCGAGCAAAGCTCGGTCATCCAGGTACTAACTATTAGACTACCAAGGCCGTCGGAACTTTAAGAACTTATTTTTCGCAGACTTATTTTTACCATTTTTCCTTCCTTCCTCAATAATTTTTCTGTGTCCTTCACATGCCATCGGCGTTTTTGCTTGAAGTTACATAGTAAATATGTTCATATTAGACGAGAAAATATTTATTCAAAATTGCTAGGCGGGCTTTATTGACGTTGTATAAATGTTGTTGATGATAAAGCTACTTTTATCTATAAAATAGATAAAGACTAGAATTTGGCTCTTTGATGATTCTAGATTAAATAAATAGGTTATGTACTAGATTGCCATTTTTCCTATTTGTACTGACATCGCATTTTTCCTATTTGTACTGACATCGACAACCTTACATAATTCTAAGAGAAACGTGGCTTTTCCCTAGATCGAAGTAGATACGAAATATTTTGAAGTACTTTTTTTATGCCTGTTCTCAATTTGCATGCATAGTTTATGTAACTGTGAATAATCACTTGGTATTGATTAAACAGCCACTTATTAAATAATGATAAATTCATTTTACTAATCACCTTTTCTCATTACTTTTTATTATTTGTTAATACCATCTTTGACAGCCGGCACGGAAGATCAGGATATAACTAGGTTAGTGTCCCTGAAAAAACATAATCCTGCCGATTGCGTGTGCACATTGTGGTCTTGAATTGAAGAAGCATTAATCAATAAAACATAAAATAGTATAACTATAATACGGGTACTGATAAATGCTATTTGCCGACTTTATCATATTGTGTACATGGATATTAAGTAACTAAGTGATTAAAATAAGCAAATGCATTCTTAATCAATTATATATGTTTATGTTTGTTATTTGTTTTTCATGAATGCTTTAGGTATTCGCTAACCTAAAATGGGCGATTTCGACACTTAGTCAATAAACTTAAAATGCATTTATTCACTTGAGCGTCAAAACTGTCCTCGTAGAAGCTGTAACTACAGCTATAGCAGCTGTAGCTACGTGTCCTGTAAAACAGTGATCTTTAAAGAGGAACTGCAGGCCCTGAAGTCATTTTTGCACAATACGGACGATCCCTCATCAGAAATGATGAACTGATTCATACTTCAACTTTGAATCCAAGTAATGATTCATTAGTTAATGAATTCTCATTTAAAGAAGCATAAATCTACCAAACAATGCCACCTCCACTGTGTTGATGCCACACCCGCAATAAGGTTTGGTTCCTTGATAAAAAGTATTAAAACAACTCTATTCTAAAATACAAAAAAAAACACACACATTAATGCCACAAAAAAAACCTCAAACAAACGTGAGAATTTTTCACTTATATTTCCATTATTTTGATTTTGTTTTGCATATTATTTTGATTTTGTTTTGCGTATATTTAGAAATTTTATTTTCTAAAATGGCGCAATAAAACATAATCGCCATTTTTGTACCGGTTAAATGCCATTGTGATTACCAATTCAGTGCAAATGAGAACACGATTGACGTTCGCTACGTCACACCATACACAGTCACATACACGTACACAGTCATCACCACAGAGATATGTTCCACTAACTCCATACCATAAAATACTTTCCATAAACAAAATCCTTTTATACCTCAAAATGTTTTCCTTAATGTATAGTACTGGGCTACCATAGCTAATATAAACAATTCGTCTGAGAAAAGTTATATATGTTCATTTCCAGCAATACTCAATTGAAAAATTCACCCATGTATTTTATATATCTGCTGCCATCTGCAGCTTATATCGTATAGTGTCATTTGTTCCAAAAGCTTAGCAACGGTTCATTTATTTCTAGACGAGAGATGGTAATACAAATGGAGTTTTGAAAAAAAAATTTTGTTTAAAATCGTTTTTTTCCAAGCTAGAGACATACCTAGACAAACCAAAATAAAAATCTTTAACGCAATCCTCAAGGCCGTTAACGAGATAGGTTATAAGTATACAAGAATCGCTCGGTTAAAATTATCGGTTAAGCTCTGCCCCCGGGTTTTATCCTTCCGCAGCCAGAACCAGGTACACGTATAACACACAGGGACTTGTGCAATCACATTCGGGTACGTCGTAGTCTAACCCGTTTGTTCAAAACGGCGAACTTGTCCTCGGTTTCCTTGAAAAGTGTTTTTTACATAAGACACACTTTCCGCTTAATGTTTTGCCGAAAGCAACAATTTTCCTGTTCGTGTTTACGATGTAATTAAAATATGAACTAGCAATATTGACATGCAAAACAACGTCTGAGGGCCGTTTACAACGCTACAATGTACAACGCCATCACGAGCGTGTAAGCATTGAGTGCAAACATGTAGCCTTAACAACGTTATTTCCTATGAACGTGACAAACTCTGGTATTGGTAAATTTTCCCATGAACTAACTCCATCACCCTGACCCAGTTCGATTCGTTTATTTAGTGTCCGGTGGCATATCACAAACAATATTAGGCATATTCTTAATAATAATAAACAAATAATCAAATCATGATAAAAAACAAATCAGACTGGGTCAAAACTCTGTATTTTCCAGGCGAAATTCTTCAAATCTTGCGGTGAGGTGAAAGTGGCGTACAATGAAGTCACAACGCAAATTAAGGCTCCAGCGATATTGTTATACAAACAATGAGGCTTTCTAAATATTTAGAAAATTATGCTCTTGAATAATTTGGAATTGTACCGACCTGTAATATATTTTCCGGGTAGATGGGGCTGATCATCCAGCCACTCCCTCAGCTTTTTGACGTCTTCAGGATTGATATCGGGGTTTTTCAGATACTCTTTCTGGACAGGGAACTCGTGCACTACTCCTTTCGAAGCCATGGTCTTTTGCACCTGCGCCAATTAGTAACCTCTTTATTTTCTGCATTCTCTCGAAACATATTCGAAAGTTACGAATTTTAGTAGCGGATGGCGACTTCTATATCCATCTTTTCTTTGATTAAAATGCAATTTTTATATATCTTTGTTAATTATCAACAGACTCATCAAAACTCATCAAAATATGCCGAAAAATATTATAGATCAATTTTTTTTAGTTATTCCTTCATAAACAGTTACGTTTACTTCATCTTCACGAAAACTGTAACACATTCTAGAGGCATCCGAATGCTTAAAAAAAATTTAAGCTACTATTTCTCCTTTCGTTGTAATATGTTTGCGGGCAGTTTCAAACAGTTATCTGTTTGGTTTATACATACGTATCTAAATGAATTATTTACCAATAAAAAAAAAACTTTACTATCGTCTATGAATTCACATGTAAAAATTGCTGCAAATGACGATCGTTAACTCTAAAACCGTCTTAGTTTCCGATAATAATCCGATGTCGTTCAATAAACTCAAATCGATTTGCATACCAGATATAACCGTTTCAAAGGAAATCATTTTTACCACCGAGTCACCCTTAGTCTAAATATTTTAAAGATCTATATCACAAATACCAAACTCGAATTAATTATTATATTCTTAATATATTAACAAACCTTCATATTTTACTATCGTAGAGACACTTAACAGGTGATGTACGACTGTTATCTTTCATTTGTATATAAAAAGTTTTCTAAGCGACAGATAATAAATATTGAACACCCTGTGACGATTCTTATCTGCATAAAATATTTATTTACGTAGAAATAAAATGAAACTACCGAAGACGGTTAGAAAAAATAACATCTCCATCCTTTAAAAGAAAAAGACTATACTCTCTCTCTGAAAATTGAATCCGTCTGTAGATGAACTAAAAAAAGTTGAGTTAAGATATGATATTGTTTAACGGCACGTAGATGGTATTTTGTGTGTTTTAAGGCATCTATGCTGACATATCACGCTCTTATATGCGGCTCTTAAATAATATAAAAATCCATCCCATAAATTTTTCATTTTGTAGCGTTTTTTAATTCTTTAAATATCTCTTTCCAAAGAATGTCAAAATTTGCAAAATATTCAAGTAATTTATAGAAAAATAAAATAATTGTAGTAGTTCAATGAAAATTGTTTACGGTAATATTTTATCGGCGACCCGGTATAAAAGCTTTCATTTATTCACCCTTGTCTACAAATATTTCTTATTGATTAAGTTATTAGTTAGAATATTTATTAATATTCAAAATAGTGACCCATAAGCGACATACAAGGAAGACGGAATTCGTCTTCAATGTATATCACTTATGAAATTACAAACGCCTGTATTTATTTTCAATCATACTATTCGCCCGCGACCTCACTTGCATGAATGTAGGAATTCCTTCATCTTCAATAATGATCAATATTGCTGTCAATCTAAATCTCGTGTCCACTTTCCGCAATTCTGGTCCCAATGTTGTTCCAGATTTTGATGTCGGTTTCGTTCTTGATGCTAATTTCGTTCTCACACTAAATCTTTACCTCAGTCCCTAATCTAGGTCCTCCACCCCATCCGTCTTTTAATTGCATTACCGCTACCGGCACAAAATCGGTTTGTATGAAACAGGAGCAAATACTAAGGTCAAAATAAAATATAGAGATAGTGCAGCTTTATAGAACGAAACAATTCTTAGGATTGGTATAGGAATTCGATTTCATAGTACGAATACACGGACAAAATCGGGGACAAATGCAAGTAGGTACAATAAAAACACCCGCGTGTTTGAATGCAATGATTTGTCGAAAATTTAAACAATGGACCTCACTTTTCGAATTTTACTACAACAAGTATACATAAGCTAAATTTATATATATATATATGGAAAGATATGGTTGATATTATTTAATAGCATATTTTCCCAAAATGTCAAGAGCTTTCGAACGAACCGCATATTAAACAGTTCACCTTATACGGAACAATTAAACGTTAAGCTTTATTAGGTGTAAATTTACGGTCATTCCACAGATAGAAAGTTATAATTCCCACCGGAGAGTGCACGAAGCCGGGAAGCACTATATTTTGGAAGTGGAAAATTATACTGATTTAGCTACGGTTGTAGAACGGGCACTTCCACGCGGGCTAAAACAATGATAATCCCGACGGGATAATGGACATTCGTCCAGACTGCCCCGCGTGCCTAAACCGTGGTCTAATGGCTTTCGGGGATGCTAAACAGTGCTTAGGGAAGAGATGAGTCGCTTAGGACTTTTGTTTTGGGGCTGGGTTTGCGGAGTGCCATAGAGGAAAGGGACATTTACAAATATGCATATATATATATTTGATGGCACTTCAGATGAAATAAATATACGAAAGGAGTCTTTCTTGGTATGTAAATATACAAATTTATTGTTCACATTGAAACGAGGTATTTATCAAAAATTAAAAAAAATTAGAAGAAAGCCGAGGTGTTTCCGTGATGCGTGTTTGCATTTTTGATAATTTATCATAAGATATTAAATAGTAGTGCTGAATAAAAACAGGTTATTTATTAGAATTACCGCAATGAGAAACTAATTTATTGAATTAATTCTAATAGTAAAAAAATATTCTCCCATACATCGGTCTACATCGCGGTCCAAACGCAACAAACGGTTCACGCACTCCTTGAGAAAAAGAATATTGACAGACGGACAACAAAGGTTCTTTTTTTTGGGAGAACCCTAAAAAATCAAAATAATTGGACAAATCGGCCTGACGCGCTCGAGCGCGCCGCGCCTAAATGTCAAGCGTTCGGTGTCCCCGGGCCGCTCCCTTGTCAAAGATCACGAGACAGGAAATGCATTAAACCCGCTTACGTTACAAGACGACGAGTCGTACGGTACCTAACATCGCTATTTCAGCGCGTAATTATGAAAAATTGCGGTCGTCCATAACCATTTTCAGGGATCGGCCGTGGACAAGTTCTCTAGCTACGAAGCGACTGAAAAGTAACTTCACTTCAAAAGTGCAGCAGCGACAGAAATGTAAAGCGATTAGACTTTGTATAAAGGTATGTTCGTATGTCTATTTATAAATATGAACTCATTAAAATCTAAATCTTAACATTATTTCAATATTACAGAGTATTTTTATCTTAATTAAGCAATACTTAAGTTTTTTAACGATCAAATATTATGAACATACTTTCACTAACTTCCAGTTTGAGCAAATATTTCAAGTTCTATCTAAACCGATACACATGCATCCTTCCCATTTAAATATTCAGCCCTTAATTTTTTAATTTATATGTTACAGGACAATGGACAATACGAATTTACGGAAAATAAAATATCAATCGCACTGACCTTATAGAAGATTCACTGGTAATTCTAAATAAATTAAAATGATTTTTTTCCTAATGTATAATATTAAAATTGTGACTTATTAATTTTGCGCTAAAACGTGCCACCGAGCATGAGTTTCAAGAACGAATGAGCGTACGACCACGGAGCGTCATGTTTCACCTGCGTTAAGTTCACCGTTAAAATGTACAAGTCGAGGTCAAACCGCTAATATGGTATGTTATTAAATACTTTGCCCTAATTGAGCACGAATACAAATTACAAATTCATCCGATTTCATCTCAGTTCGAGTAATAAAGGTGTCTTATATGTCGCTTTTGAAAGGCGCGCCTTGTCGTCTCTGTGTCGGGTTTTGTTAATTTACAGCATAAACATGATTTGTTTTGTAACTTCCTGCTATGAAAAATTGAGAAGTTGCAGTTTTCAGTCCGATTTGGAAAATCGAGTTTTCACCAGATCTGGACGTTTTAGGGATCTAGTAATCTATTTCGACCGTTTTCCGAATGCTGTCTGTCTATATGTGCATGCGTGCGTGTGGATGTGTGGATGTGTAGTCATGAAATTTTAATAAGTATAAGTTTTTATCTTCCTCCATAGTTTGGCCAAAAAAGAAATACAACTAAATACCATATGATATCGGTCATAGCATTCTAGATCTAAAAATGCGTAAACCAAAGTTCACAATATATATATATAGCAATATTAACATTTACGTAGTAGAACACGTGATTACAAATGCCCCTAAAGGAGGAAAGTTTAAAGATCAAGAGGAACACAAAGTAACCATTTTTTTTGTCTTGTCTGATTTTAATGATTATAAAGATAACGAAAAACTTCCCATTCAATCTTATGGATCATCCGATTTTTGTGCGTGCGTGTGTGTGTGATCTGTGTGTGTGTGTGGTATTTGTGTGTGTGTGTGTGTGTGTGTGTGTGTGTTTCTGTAAATCTTTTACACTTTTAAATGGATAACAATAGAAACGCAATTCGGGACATTTGAAAAGGGTCAATTTAGACTTACTGAAACTTTTAACTAATTTCACCAGGTAGATTTTGAGAAAACTCATAAATAAAATGTTCGGAAAAGGTTTTTAATAACTTTTAGACTACGCTACAGATCTACACCACAATCTAATCGGCGGCTTTTCCTAAACAAATGCATTGACTGCCACAGTTGCATCAAAATTAGTTGATTTATTCAAGATATACTGCGTGCGTGCGAGTGAGTATGTATAGATGATAAAAAAATTGTCAAATAGTGTTTTTTAGAATATTTCATAAACTACTCTACCGCTAAGTTCCAAAATCTAATTAGCTCTTTTGCTTAAAAAGCAACGTAAGTCGTTGCAAACTGCATCAAATTCGGTCGGTTTGTCAAGAGTTATGGGTAATAAAAAATTCGTAAATAAATTATTATTTTCAAAATAACTTCGAAGTTCTCGGTGAATTGATGTTTGGTATTGGTGATCCTATTTTGCTTATAATACTGCGTCGCATGCCGCATAGCAAATCAAAATCGATCAATTCGTTTAATAGATATGATAGTTTATTTAAAAAAAATAATGCTTTACTTAATTAAATAAATCTAGATGCTTGAACTCGAAGACCTGAAAACGTATTAAAATTATGTTTTTGAATTAAGAGAATTTTGAAAACACAAAAATGATTTTTTTT